>PVJA010002367.1:0-108031 GCA_004027025.1 Myocastor coypus
TCTTCTTCTTCTTCTTCTTCTTCTTCTTCTTCTTCTTCTTCTTCTTCTTCTTCTTCTTCTTCTTCTTCTTCTTCTTCTTCTTCTTCTTCTTCTTTTTCCTTCTGTCATAGATAGCTTTTATCAGGTTGATATAAAGAATACCTACTCCAATTTTCTGTATGGTTTTCTATCATGAAGGGTGTTGGATTTAGTAAAGTGCTTTTCCTGTATCTATTGAGATAAACTTCTGATTTTTGTTCTTGGATCTGTTAATGCGGTATATAACATTTACTAATTTATATACATTGAACCACCCCTCCACCCTGGAGGAATTCTACTTAGTCATGTACAATATTAATGACTTTCTCTATTCCGCTTTCCCATATGTTATTGTGGAGATTTATATCTATGTTCATTAGAGAGATGATTCTGGTATGTAGTTCTCTTTTTTGGTTGGGGACTTCCTTGGTTTTGGTATCAAGGTGACACTTGCTTCCAGGAATGACTTTGAAAGTATCAGTTCACTTTCAATATCATGAATGAGTTTTACGAATAATTGCATTACATCTTTTGTATATTTCTTGTAGAATTCAGCAGTGAGTACATCAGGATATGGGATTTTCTTTATTAGCATGTTTTGAGTTTACATTTTTAATGTCATTGGCTGATATTTGGTTATTTAAAATGTTTGTATCTTCTTGATTGAAATATGGCAATTCAAGATATATCTAGGTATCTTTCCATTTCTTCTGAGCTTTCCATGTTATTTAAGTCCTTCAAAGTAGGCATTGATGACCTTTTGGATTTCCACAGGTTCTCTTGTGATTTTACCCCTCTCATTCCTAATTGCATGAATTAGAAGTTTTTCTGTCCTTTCTTTGATAAGGTTCGCTAAGAGCTTATCAGTTTTATTTAACTTTTGAAAGAACTCTTCTAGTCACTTAATTTTTGTATTACTTTCTTAATATCAATGAAGAGCATTAATTTCTGCTCTGATCTTTATAGTTTCCTCACTCATAAAGCTTGAGACTTTACTTATTCTTTTTCTAAAGGTTGGAATTCAACTTTAGGTTGTTTATTCGATCTTGTTTTGTTTTTCTGGTGTGAGAATTCACTGCTATAAATTTCCCTCCTAGGACTGCTTTCATTACATCCAATAAATTTGAGACTTCAGAGTCTTATATAGCCTAATTTAAATCTCAAATTAGCCCCTTTTCCACACTATCAAGGTGTTCATCAGTTAGATTATGGAAGTATTGCATTAATAATTTAAAAAATTGCTTGTGTATTTTCACATATAATTAGAATATGTTTAAAGGAGGTTTGGTAAATGTTTGACATATGAATAAAAGGAAGCATCACTATTAGTAGAATAGCAGAAAGAGTGGAAGTGTGGAAGCAGGTGACTGGGAACTTAATGAGCTCCTTGCCTTTCTAAGAAGCCTGAAATTTAGGGAAGTTTGGAGTAAGAGCATGGAAGTGAAAAAGCAACGGCAAAGGTCTAACATGAAGTGATCTAAGTCATTTATCTGAGCCTTCAAAATTTTCTCATAAAACTTATAATCCATTCACATTTTCTGCCTTCTTTAGGTCAGTAGTCACTTAAGAAGCCCCTTAAATCCCTGATATTCTTTGAGTTCATGGCTATGTCCTTTTATTCTGTAACCTTTGTGACCTATTATTGAAAACCACCTATGAAAGCAAGAACCTGCCTTATTGTAGAAGTGCTGATCAATTAATGGTCCTGGAACACAGAACTAGGTTCTGAAAAAAAGAAACAGGAAGGTAAAGTGATTTCTACTATGTCACTGAGCTCAAATTTCTCTCTCATTCATTCATTCTTATTAAATACAACCTGTAGTTTCAGTGCTCAAAACAGTTGGCTTTAGGGCCATGGAAAACAAAAAACTGCATAAAATTAGGAAAATGTGGCTTCCATATGTAGCTTCCATTCTATAACTCTAATGAGCCATTATTCTTCATAGGTTACACAATATTTTTTAAAAGGTAGACTGAAATTAACATAACCATCCAACCTGTCAACTAACTAATTTAACTTCCCTTCATATTATTTAATCTGTTAACAAATAATTAAAAATATACTGCTAAAGGAGCACACTAAATACTTTGAAGAATGCAAATAAACCTCAGCTCAGCTCTTCATACCCGTGGTCTAAACTGAAGCATGTCCTTTCATGTGTCAGGGCTTAGCAATGCAGTGTGACCACACACATACAGATGAGGGAATGGTAGAAAGTATAGAGGTAGTGCCTAGTCACAAACTCTTGCTGAACACACTCTGTAATTTTTTTTGTACTTTATTATATTAAACCCTCATATCACCTCTGCCACAAAAACATTATCATTCCTGCTTTACAGAAGCAAACTGAGGCTGGAAGAGCTAGTATATAGAAAATTGGGATTCATTCCCATATGTCTTATGGTATAAAGCCCGTGTGCTTTTTATGACTCCACAACACATGTTCCCTTAATAAAAAGAATACTTATTGGGAAGAGACTGAAGCCTTAAGATAGGGAGATGGTTTTCATATAACTAAGGAATTGCTAAATAAAGGTGGAAGCTACATCTAAATAGATATAAAGCACATAGAAAAAAGTGTTAAGTTCTCACCAATGTCAAGTTCTAATATCTTAAAAAAGGAGCTCTGTATCCTATTTCCAAGTCGGAATTTAAGGAAACACTAGGTAGAACACAGGAACTGCAACTGGTGATGGTCTACCATTGCAGGTTAGTTGACTGAGAATATTCCAGAGGGATAATGACAAACTAATACCTGTTTCAAAAATGTCATCTGCAAACAAAAGAATTATAAATGGCTGGGTAAGGATGTAGATTTAATTCTATTAGTGGTCAAAAAGAACACGAATTCCTATAGAAAGCCTGAAACAAAAAAAAGTTCCAACATTTATTTTGTGTTTTAGATCCTTATTTTCAAAGAGCTTCAGGAAAAAAAAAATGTTTAAATTAAGTTTGTTGCAGCTGCTCTGTCAGGAACTTACCAAGCGCTACAACCATTGGAGCAATTAAAAAAATTGCACAGACGGTAATTAAAAGCCTTACTGGTTCTTGCGATTAGACTGACATTTTAAATGTCTCTGGATGTTTTATTGTGCCAATAACCTATTTCCCTCGTCTCTAAGAGAAATACAACTGACATCTGTAATTTGCCCAAATACTCTACAGGTAACATGTGCCAAATACAAACCTGTACTAAATTAAGGCCAGAATTCTCCTCTGTGTATTCAATATGATACATCTTAATGGGAAAACTGCTGCTTGCAAATTCCTTCCATACATGTGTGTCTTCAGTGTTTGTCATTCTTTCCGTTCAGCTCTGACAACACAGCTGAATGGTGACTCCAGGTTGATATATATCAGACGTATGGGCAGGGAAATCATTTCCAATTTCCATGTGATTGTGCAAGGTTAAGGCTCATGGCTTTGAAGGACAGGGCCTTATTTTGTCACCGTTATTGAATGATGATGATTTATTGGGGAATGTTAATCCTTTAATAGGTTGCTCATGCCAAGGGATTTCTGCTTTCCTCCAGCCTCAGCCCTTATTTCAGAATCAGCAAACCAGTTTTCTACTTTGATAATGCTCCAATTAAAGAGTTTGTCATATGATTGAATTTAGAAATCTGAGCTGCCCTAGATATTGAGACCTGAGAGTATGTCCTAATTTGAACACAGTTCACCACTTTTCTGTTCTTTTCAGAGTAAAAACTCTTGACTATACCAGGACAGATGTGCAGACTAATTTTCCCCTGAGAGATTCAGAAACATAGACACACAATACAGACACAAAAAACAGAAAATAAGAGAAATTGTACTGCAGCTGGGATAGATTTTTTTTAATATTGAGGTGTAATGAGAACGTAAGACTTAAAGTCACTCTAAAAACATCACAATCAAGCCAAAAGAAAACTATTAGACTGGTTCACGTAGACACTAAGGGTAAGTTAATATGTAAGCAATTCTCTTTAGACTTTCTAGGAGAAAGTCTAATTTTCTCTAGTATGATTCATTTTTGGAATTTCCTGAGTAATCTGTAACCATTATAAATTGTTCTATCTCAGCATCCTTTTATACTGGTGTGTGGTAATAGACTTCAGGTTTTCCCCATTTGTTTCTCATCCACTACCCCTTCCCTTCATGCTCACAGACCAAGTAATATCAAAAGAAAGTCTGCCAGAATGTATAGAGAATTAGTAGATTCCTTAATAGAGTTTTCTAAGGAAAAAACTAAGAATTTTAAAGGTTAAAATAAGATCCTTAGATTGTATGACCTGATGGAGAATATTGATGCAGGGACAGTATCGTGGAGGACAAAATAAAATAGAATCAAGCCTAGCAAATTGCAATATAGATTGTACCATGTACAGAATCAGCATGGACAGAAAGATGTACAGGCAAGGGACATAAACTTTGTAATACCACTTAGTGGAGATATTTCTCCAAGAAATCTGTTCCCTTACATTAGAAGACAAGTGTGCCTACCCTTCAGGCCCCTCCTGACACTGATGACAATAGAGTGAGGAGTTTCTGGGCCAATGGAACGGATGATCTCGCTACGCATGTGAATTTTTATTTCTATATCTTCAATATATTGTTACAACTGTTGAAGCAACTCTGGTTACTTCAAGAGTCACATAACCAATACATGACGGACATTCTTAGTACAACTTAGGTCATTCTTATAGTTCTAGTATGTCACAGGTCCTATCTCTCTAGTTCATAGACCAGGGGCTCTATAATTCCTATAGGCATTTTGAAAAAATTTTAAAGGTATGAGTTCTTCACAAGGAAGTCAGCAGTCAGAGAAGTTCAGAGAATACATTCCTTTAGAAACTTTTCAGAAAGGATAAAACCCAGTGAAGTCAACATATTCATGAGAAAAATAGACGTAAAATCATCTTTCACTAAGGAGATTGGAAAACATAAAGAAAAGTAGGTTGGATTCAAGGAAATTTTCTTAGGGAGAAAGCATTGAACCATGGCATTCTGGGTGAGAAAAGTTGATTTAAATAAATTTGAATTTTTTTAAAATTTAGTGTTTTGAAATGAAAGTCATACAAGCATAATGTAAGAACAAACCAATCTTTCAACATACTGAATGGCTCAACAATTGTAACATCTTGGAGACGTTAACTGCATTCATTTGATTAAGCAGGACAACAAGAGAAATTGATGATATTTTTACCATGTCATCTTAAATTTAAATTAGTTCATTAAATCCTTTTTGTCAGGTGTGAAAATCGCAGTGTCATGCTGAATATGTTTTAAGTGAAAAAATAGGCTTCACAAATGATAATTTATGTCAAAATTTCTAAAGGATTCCATTTGTATTATGCATGTGGTGATATTAAAGATGTGGTTGATATTAATGAATCCCTTTAATGTGAAGAAAATGTCCAATATTACATTTTCAATATTTAATTGCAGACATGAAAAGTCCTTATATATGCCAGCGTACAAAGAAATAAGCCATTAAAGTCAGAAAAAATATTTTTAAAATCCTTGCTAGTAATGATTAACAATGGATAAGCCATATGTACATAAAATGTAGAGAGTGAGAACTCAGGTAAGGTAGAATTCAGCCACCTAAAGAAATATATTTTCATAACCCTTAAGTACCCAACTCTCTGTATTCCTGAAGTGTATTCAAAATTTCCAAATGAACTTACCTATCTGTAATATTCAGGGTTCTCAAGAGAAACACAACCAATAATGAGAAAAGGAAAAAAAAAAAAAAGAATTACCACTATTAAAAATGTGGTTTATGTGAGCTTAGACTGATGAATCCCAAGGTCTGAGATCATTGAACTGGGGATGTGAGAGTCACTGATGACACAGATGCTCCCTGAATATAGCAGATTCAAGGCACAGGAAAGCCATAGCTTCACTGTAGGTCCAAAGGTAGGAAACTGAATGTCCAAGCTCCAGGCAGAAAACAGAGGTAGGCTTTTTCTCTTCTCAAATCGTTGACATATGGGATGAGACCCACCACACCACATTCAGGAGGACTCACTGCAGTAATTTAAAGGTCAATTTCATCCAAAACACTTCCTACAATGAGACTCATGCAGGGCTCCCACAATTCAGTCAAGTTTACTCATACATTAACTACTTAACTTACAAGCAAACAATGAGAACTTTTGAAAAGGGCTACATGTATTAACCTTCTGCATACTTCCTACAAGTTACATATCAGCCACATTGAACTACATTTGGCAGAATTCAGACTCGTAAAATGCTCAGCAACTAATTATAAACAGAATGTGAAATATACTTTAGATGTAAATTTTCTAAATATAAGAAATGCTTTCTTAATATATTAAGTTAGAAAAGCTGTACGAAAAATTTTCAAGTGGTGATTTCAAATGGTACTTATTAACTTATACATTAAAATATTAGTATAGTTTCTCTCCAAGTAATGGGATTATGAGTGTTTTCTTCTATTTATCTTTGCACTTTTCACATACTGCAATTTCTTCAAAAAAAAAGATTTACCTTTGTCATAATAAAAACAGAGGACTGAGGTTTTGACATACATATATGCCTTCATCAGCCACATTCCCATGCAGCCCCTTCAGTCTGGCCACTGATTTAGCCCTGTGCTTCCTTCTTCACAGCAGCACACTTGATGCATGCCTCTCAGCTGCTCCCCATTTCCAAATTAGGGCTAAATTCTATTCATGCTGTTTCTAGCAAGGATGCCTGTTCACAAGGCCACCACCTCAGTTTATGTCGCATCATGTCTTACCAGATTCCATCAGATGTTTCACACAAATTCCACAGTGATTTGCCTGACATAACACTGTTTGGAAGATTCAAACAGTTCCCATACATAGCAGTGGCTCCTTGTATAACTGAAAGCCTTTGTGGTCCTTCCTTTCCTTTTCTCAGTTACTGCCATTTATCCCTGCACCCTTACATTCCATAGTAGGTCCATTCTGAATCCTTTATCATTTCCCTGTCACTGTACCTTCCTTCCTTCCTTCCTTCCTTTCCTTCTTTCTTTTCTTTCATTTTACAATACTTTTAGTACAGGGCCTACAGGGACCCACTACGCAGATTAAACTCATAGTGATTCTTCTGTTTTCAGCCTCTCAAGCACTGGGATTGCAGCCACGTGCCCCCATGCTCAGTCTCAATCACCATCTTGGCACCTGCTGTGGGCGGGACCAGCACGGCACACAAGGAGTGGAGTCCCTGTCCCTGCGTATGCTGAGCTATCCTGCCGGCCTTCATTGTGCTTTTCTTCTCCTCTCCACCTTTGCAAGTTCTATTTCCTCTCTGGAATGCCTTTGTCATCCTCATTTCCTACATTTCCATCTTACCTGTCTCATCAAGTCCTGTGCTTATCATTAACATTAACTCCTTTGTCAGCTCTCTCTGCTCCTCTAAGGAAGAATGAAGTATATTTTCCTTCCTAATAGCTCCTAATTTATGTGATGAGGATTAGCAGACTGGCAGCTGAGCCATGTGAACAAGTTGTTGGGACTAGAGCAAAGCCAGTCCAGCAGGTGCCCAGACTTGGCATCCTCCCTGATAACTACAGCATGGAGAGCTCTGAGAACATGGCACTTTCAATGCACTTGGCAAAATCTTGAGACCTTACACTTTCAGCCCCAGGGCACACTGCTTCCCTTTCTTTAGAGACACAAGCTGTGCTCGGTTGTCCCAGGCTCTCCATCGGGTGGGGATCCACCTGCTCTCAGCTCTCCTGTTAGTTTGTTTCCAGTTTTTTCTTAATGTTCTGATGCCCCCCCTCCCCCTGCTCAGGATGAGGCTGGCTGCATCTTAACATGATCTTGAACTGGGAGTGGGGGAGGGACTCAGTAGGCAGACACAGAGAGGTACCTTTCCACGGTAGAACAAAAAGTGTTTGAGGCACTAGAGAGACAAGGATAAGAGTCTGCAATTACAATTAATAAATGGTCAATGACTTTATCAAGTTGCTTAACCTTTATGTAACATAACTTCTGTGTCAATTAAATGAAAATTAAAAGGCCACCCAATGAGCATGTCACTAAGGTTGTATTGAGTATAAAAAGTGCTTTTCACAGAGCTTACTGTGGGCATCCAATAAATGGAAGGAAGATAAGGCAATAGTGGAAAAACTCCTTTCATGACTAGTTCACATCTTTTGCTCTCTTCTCAAAATAGTCTCCTAAGTTAGGTTATAGAAAAACTATGATAAAGGGGCAAAGAGTTGACTACATAAAAGGTGATCTTTTTTTCTGCTAGGCAATAGTCCTTCTGTGATGCTCTTCTATGCCAATCAGAGGCCACCACATCTGAAAAAAGAATTCTGTGCATAGAGTTGGGCCTCTTAGCAGAAGTGAGCACCATCTTCTATTTTTGAACTCTCTGTCTCTGTGTGTCTCTCTCTGTCTCTCTGTCCATCTCTCTTTCCCTATTTTTGCGCCCCCCCTTCCCAGGTATCTTATTCTTGGGTTTTTCTCACTTCTGGGATCACTGCTTTATTTAGTTCCATGATTCCACTTGGTGTGAATTCTTATCCAGAAATTTACTTCTTACATTACAAGCCCCATAAACACTCTCTGGAGCCCCGGCTGCCCATCTGTGTGCTCTGTTAAGCCTCAAAGCTGCTTCATTGTCCTCTGGCCTGCTTCAGAGGAGCACAGAGGAGCAAATAGTAATGACCTAGATCCTGAATTTGGAAAAAAAAAAAAAAAAAAAAAAAAGAAAGCCGGGCTTGGTGGCTCACGCCTGTAATCCCAGCACTCGGGATGCTGAGGCAGGAGGACTGGTGGGAGTTCAAGACCAGCCTGGGCTACAAAAGTGAGCTCAAGGCCAGCCTCAACTGCATAGCGAGACCCTGTCTCAAAAAGACAAAAATAAATAAGTAAGTAAATAAATAAATAAAAAAGAATCCCAGCTCAGGGTACCATTTCCTATTTGGCACAGATGTCTAGCTTCAGAAGTTAAGACTGAAGGTGATGTTGGTGATGGAGCACTGGAAAGTCAAGGCAAGTCTAGGGGCGCTCCAGGCTGCTTTCTATCAGACAGGGAAGGATGGATTTCTGTAAGCTTGATGCACATCTGAGATGTCTTTCCCAGGATCTTGGGATTGTGTTCAATGAATGTCATCTGAGTCGTTTTTATCTTTCCTCACTCAGAAATCTATTTCTCACCTCTCTCATTCGAAAGTAAAAGTCCCGAGGGCCTGTTGTGGTAGCAGATGTTTCATTCCTGTACATTCGTTTTAAGATTAACATAGCACTTGAGTCATAGCCTCTGAGGGCCTTGGAAAAGAACCCTAAGTGAGATATACGTGAAAACAGTAAAACTGGAAGAAGAGGTTTTATTTTTCAAACTAACAAGTTCTTTTGGTGTTGTCAGCATTCAATCTTTATCTATCCTAACTAGCCCATGTCTGAGAAAAGTAGCAAAGACTGTTTTACAGAAGAAAATGGTTGCTGTCTATAAAGTTGCATCCACAGAGACAAAGGGAACAATAATATTGGATGTGATAGAAAGGATGACCAAGTGCAGATAAACCTAAATTCTGGCTGCAATCCATCCAGCTGGGAGATGTTTCCTATTTACCTTATGTTTCCCCAAGTATATTCCATAACAAGCAAGCTTTTTGTGAGTTATTAAGAAAAACATACTTGGTATTTTGGAAGATAATACATACTATAGCTCTCAACTTAGAGAAACATCATTTTAATAATATATTAAAGTCATTCAGAAGACCTTTGATAAAGAAATGTTTTCTGTTTGATTGTGTTGCCAAATATTTTTGATATGACATTTTTATTTACTAGTGATTGATTTACAAGCCTCTATTATTTGTTGTATTTCTCAACCACTTTATGTAGTTTAATTAATTATAATTTAGCAGGCATAAATATTCCAATTTAGATTTAGTTTTCATTGAGAATTATTTGTTTTACTTCGATTTAACTCTTTTTATTTTTATAACATTTGCTCTTGTTAACATTGTTACTAATATTTTACTTAGTAAAACCTTCAACAGTTTCATGTTTGTGATTATCAGTGGTGACTTGCCGATGGTCAGCTGTGTCCAGAATACGTTATCATATTATAGAACAACTACGGTGCATATGTATTATAATAACCACTTTTAGGAAAAGAAAAACTAAGGCACAGAAAGCTAGGTAGCTTTCATAGGATGCAATATGTGTGTCAGACTGAGAATGTTCTAGTTTCCCTCTAGCTTCAAAACAGCTATCATTAACTATGCTATTGCTCAAGCATATGACTTGTTTCCGCATGAAGCAAAGAAGACAATCCAGGCAGCAGAAGAGGTGAGATACCATTAGAACAAAACCCGAAGCTTCCACCAGCACCTCAAAGGGTTCCTGTTCAGTCCAACTTCCTGAGAGACAAGGGTTCAATATCTATGTGTCTGAGTCGTTTTTATCTTTCCTCACTTAGAAATCTATTTCTCACCTCTCTCATTTGAAAGTAAAAGTCCCGAGGGCCTGTTGTGATAACAGATCGCATTTCTTCTACTGAGACCCAGTTTAACATGTTAGGTCCATCCCTGATTTGGCCCTGTGATTCAATTTTAAGCTCTTGTATCTCCCTTTGCATTCCTTCTGTAATCACTAGTTTGAAGATGGCCCCTTCTTTTGAACATAAATCCAGTTCTGTCCCCTCACCCAGCTGCTTGTCTTCTCCATTAAGTCATTTTCCAACCTGAGACATTTTTGCCATCACCATCTGATCTCAATAGTCTTAACTCTGTGTTAATCTAATCCCCTTGTCTGCTTTGCAGGCTCTTCTTTCAATATTCCCAATATTCCCAATATGATGCTTTTAGGGAGTGGCTGAATCTGGAATCATATGTACTAACTCATAGATTAGGGCTATAGTTAAGTTGGTTGGCACAAGGTTTCCTCTTCTGCTTTTGTCTAAAATGGTCCTGGGTAATGGTTCCACACAAGTTTGTTTTTTGTTTGTTTTTGTTTTTTTCATAGCTTGAATTATGGTAATAAATTCATCTGATTTTGTTAGGAAAATATTCTCAAAAAAGTTTCAAAATGTTTACTTAGCAAGTTATAAAGCAAGAAACAAATTTTCTTTTAACTTCCTTTGAGGTCCTGGACTAGTAACAAAATTATTCTTTTTTTTTTTTCTCATCTGTGAAAACAGAGGCTACAGCTATGGTGTTCACAGGGTATATTCATTGGAAATCTGATAGTTTGGGCAGCATCCAGAAAGACACTGGAGCAGAAAGAGAAGGGATCATCGCAGCTGCAAGCCAGGAAGGAAAGCTCTGCTTTAATCTGACCTGTAAGTCGGATTTCTAGGGAGTATGTCTAGAAGTACAGAATAAAGCTTCAAAATATAACTGTGAGCAGCATAAACCAACTTTTCTATTCTCTGCCTTTCTCTTCTCATGGGAAACTAACTCCTCCTTTCCTAGGACTTAAGATATAGCTCCCAAGTCACCTATTTGATCTATGCAAAGAAACCATTCATGTTTCCCTCAAGCTCCACTTTTTGATGTTCTTATGGCCTTTTATTGTTGTTCTTGAAATACCATGTGTAATGCTATATTTTAGGTTAAATAGCTGAATGTCCCCTCAGTAAGTCACTTCCTGTGCATGTTCACATCTCCCTCCCTGGTACCCAGTACCCGCGGAGTAGGATCTCAGTGGATAGTTACATACAGGAGGAACGATTCATCCTGTGGGCAAAGTTTACACTACTTTCCCTGAATCGGACACACTGCTTTACACTTTTGGAAGCTGAAGCTCAGTCTCTGTTTTCCCAGTTTACTCCCACAGTCTCTCAAGATGTTCCTGAAACTCATGCATGTCACACTGGCATTTCACTACGGGGAAGAACCGGTGTCATCAGCAATCTTGGAGATGTCACTGTGCACTCCATCTTTCAGATCACGTCTAAAAATATTCTCTGAGAACACTCTGTAAGGACTTTGCATTCTCCCATCAACCATTTATTATTACTCATTGTTTTAAAGGTAGAAACTCAGTCCCTGAGAATGGATGGTGATGTATTTTCTAAATTTTAATGCTCATTTAATTAAAAAGAAACTGTTGGACTTTGTCAAAGACATTTGAATGTCAAATAAATCTACATCATCTGTTCTAAAACATGGCTAGCAATAGAAAAATGTGGAGCTTTACTCTTCTGCATTCTCCTAGATGTTTCTATATAAATATTCAAAACATGGAGTTACTTTGGGATCTAAAGAAATGATAAATAATCATACTTTGATACCCATCTTCTTGCAGGTTTCATCTGGCTGTAAAAATCAGATAAAACTAGTAATCCCATGCCTGGATGTGTATTGAAAACAGAAATACAAACTCTTATGTAGTTCTGTGGTTACATTCTAGTAACTATGTCAATCTCTTGATTTATTCACATTTTTACATTATAATTTTACTGTACCATGTCAGATATCAGCTTGAATTCTGATTCATCCTACCTTTCATTTATGTCCAACAAACATATACACACATCCCTGCACATATACACTAAAATCATTTAGTGATAATTTGAATTACAATTGTATATTTATTTATTTATTTATTTATTTATTTTTTTTTTTTTTTTTTGTCTTTTTGAGACAGGGTCTCACTATGCAGTTGAGGCTGGTCCTGAGCTCACTTTTGTAGCCCAGGCTGGTCTCGAACTCGCACCAATCCTCCTGCCTCAGCCTCCCGAGTGCTAGGATTACAGGCGTGCGCCACCACGCCCGGCTACAATTGTATATTTAGAAAATAACTCTTCTATATTTTCTCCCCCAAATTTATACCCAGAGTGTGATTATTAAAACACCTTCAGGGCCAGCCAAATAGCTCAGCAGACTAAAGCACCTGCCAGCAGGCATGGGGTCGATTCCACAGCCTGCTGTGTTGGCCTGGGCCCCGCCCTCATGGCACACTGAAAGTGCAATTGAAACTGGGCATGGTGGTGTGCACCCATGCACGTATAATCCCAGCTCTTGGAAGGCTGTAAACAGGTGGATCACTATGAGTTTGATCTCATGAGACCCTGAACATCCTGCAGACACTTTCCTAAAACATAAAAAATAAATACATAAATACATAAAATAAAATACCTCCAGTACAATTTTACTCAAGTAACCCATGTTGGTATAGTCAAATGTCAAAATAAATAGAAAATGAAAGGCTATGACAACCCTTACGTGGACATATAGAAGTTTTTTGTTGCTTAAGATATTTAATGTTTTCAAACTGTCATTGCAAATTGCAAAGAAATTCCAGTCTATTCTAAAGATGGTAATGCTCAGACTGTATTGATTATCATTGGAGTAGCTTTCTTCTCTCATTTTGCTTATATTTTAGGTATTGTAATGCTCATTATTGCTATTTTATCTGGGAGAAATTGAGCATTCCACAGTCTCAATTTTAATTCCCTTCTTCTAATAGTAACTTATTTGTTCATTGGGAAAACATATACTAATGCATGCATATCGACCTCTTCTCACTTGTTTTGACCTGCCACCAAGCCTAAAAGTTTAATGCACTTTTCATGAACTCAACTTGCTAACCTCAAAAGGAAATAATTCAAATAATACTTAGGAGCATCAGTTCAAATTCTTTTCACACTACCAATTCAATTAATTCAATAGCTCTACATTTTGAGATCGCAAGTCTGTAACGGCACAATTTCTACATTTCTGTTAGAATTAATATCCCACCTCAATTAAGTTGCTGTGTAAACTCAAAATCTCCCTAGGGAAAATTCGGTAAGTCTTTTATGTCTAGTGTGCTTATTCCAGACAATGTCAATATATGTAAAATTACTGAGCTATATCAAAATGTGAACACCTTAGGGTACACACACACACATATTCATTTCTGACTACACGTTAATTGACAAATATATTACTTTTACAATATAAAATTAAGGATAATGCATAATAACCAGCCCTAAGCTTTTACAAGATAAATCCAAGGGTGTCATTTTGATTTCTCATTAATCTGTATCTTTCATATATGAAAAGAAATTTCATAAGATAATGTGCAATTTATAAATCCAAGAAACCTTAATTAATGTATTTTAGTGTTGACTTCAACCTTAAATAACAGCTACAAAAACTTGTATGGGTCCTTTAGCTTTTCCACCCCAAGTTGTACGACCTAGAACAGTAGTCTTTGGAAATTTGTTATAACAACTTTTAAGAGTCATTTGGATTTGAATAGTTTCAAACAAATCACCGTCTGATCCCAAGCCTTTGTATATTCATTCCTAAAATTGATTTCTCTGTCTAGAAGGCATTATGCACATTTTTTCTATTTTCACTTTCACAGTTGTTCTTTTCTTAAATTGAAAGGAAAACAAAAAATAGAGATATACCAATCAGCAATCCTTATGATTCTTTCCCCTGAAGCTAAGATATCTCTGAAAATTATAAAGTATCAATACGAATTTGAAGTGTGAGCAAAGTCTTGTCTACCTCAACACAGACCAATGAGAACCAGGTCCATTTCTCCTGTACTTAAATGTTTCATTCACAGCTGTCTTAGTCATTTTCTTCAAGACAAAACACAATACCTGATACCTACAGTTTAAAGGTGATATTTATTTTGCTTAAGAGCTTTAAATGATTTAAGTACATTTTTGACCATTTCCAGTGTGCAAACAGCATTACAGCAGAGTCCGAGAAGAAAAAAGCTGTTCACATATTGGTGCTCAGAAAGCAGAGATAAAGGATGCAGGCCGAGAAGGAGAGATAACCTTCCATGTCACTGCCCCAGTGATTTCTTGCAATCAGCATAAACTACTAATACAACATTGATACATAAATTCATCAATAGCTTAATCCACCAATGAGTATAGTGTGCCTGATCTAACAACCTTTCAAACATGCACTTCCAAGCACCAGAAGCTGTCTAGCTGAGGACAACCTTTGTCTAGACCATAAAGAGACAACCCTGAATGCAGGGACATCCATAAAGGAGAAGGGAAGAGTAGCAGGTATTTTCAGTGCTGAAACTTGTCACAATCTCACTTTTTCCACCATGTAATTATTGTCAAATAAAGCATTGTATTTAAAGGAGGATTTTAGGAGAACAAACCACAGGACACTCAATAAAAAAGACACTAAGAGCAGCAAGGCTTGCCTAATTAATCTAGGCAAGACTTAATGACCAATTCATCTGTCTTTCTGCCTATTCTCTATCTATACACCTATGAACTTCTGATTTGGAATATTCAATATTAATAAGTACCATAATGAAAAAAAAACTACTGTTGTTGTCTTATTTGATTATAAAATTTTATCTTAGTTTTTCAAAAAAATAAAAGAAAACCAGTCTGTCATGAAATGAGAAATGAGTATTAACTTTTTTTCTTTTAACATTGTTAGTAATAAACAGTTGGTTAATGTCTTCAGCTTGTATCAATATGAGACATAATTTGACATCATTTCAAAGAAAATAAGTGAAAAATTTGTTCATCTTCATAAAATCAACAACAAATCTTTAAATAAAAGGTACAGATTGAAAGAAATAATTGTTATTTTCCTGAATGAAGGCCAGACTTAGAAAAGAAATACTTCAGGTTCTCCATGACTATAGACACTTCCAAAAATAAGATGTGAAAGAAATACAATAAAATGATCAACATCACTGATCAGAGAAATGCAATTCAAAGTCATCTCATCATGGTCTAAATGACTCATAGAGAAGACAAAATATAGCAAGTGCTGAAGGGATGTTGAGAAAGTGGAGCTCTTAGGCACTGATGGCAGGTGTGTCAGCTAGGACAGTCGCTGAAGAAACAGGGTGAAAATTCCTTTAAAAATTAAAAATTGAACAACTTTATGAATCAGCTAACTCACTTCTGAATTTCCAAAAGAGATGAAATCATTACACCAAAACGATCTTTGCACTCCTGTATTGACTGTAACACTATTCATAGTAGCTTAGAAATGGAAATAGACTCAATCTACATGCCCATCAGGGAATTAATTAATAAAGTATATATATATATATATATATATATATATATATGCACAATAGAATGTTATCCAGTCACAATCAAGAATAAATCCTGTTATGTGGGTGGCAACATAGGTAGAAACAAAAGGGATTATGTTAAGTGAAATACTCCAGACAAGAAAGGCATATGCTATATATTCACATTTATTTGTAGAAACTAAATGGTTGATGACATAAAACAGAGAGGGATGGTGGCCATTAGAGACTCAGAAGGGCAGAGGGTCAGAGGATGAAAAGGAGCTGAAGAAGAAATATTTGTACTAATAGTGTATAGAAAAGTTATCATGTCTGCATCTTGTACTCTGAACAACTACTATGAAGACAACAATATGCATTGTAGTAATTATTGTGGCAGTCCTACTAATGTAATTTGAAACTTTCTCAATGTAATTTATTATTAAACATAATCAAATTATGAAAAAATAAAAAAGAACCTCCAAAGCATAGAAAGAAACTAGTTCTGGTTTTACTACAGCACAATATGACATCTTCTTTAAAGCAATCTCTGATGTACAACTGACCAAAGGGTACATAATTATCAGCACATTCAAATAATTAACATTTCAAAAAGTGAAAATAGTAATGGGTAATAAATTATTTTATAATATGGTTAATAAAACTATTTTGGTTATGTGCTTCTAACAAATTTAAAGAATTAAAGATCAGATATATAATTAAAATTAGTGATTATAAATATATTGTTTTAATATATTACTTAGAATGATTTCCTAATTCATAGATTTTCATATGATGAAACATTAATTCTTTCATACTTCTTATAAACAAATTTAATCATTATCTATATTTATTAAAATGAAAGAGAAATAGAATTGATATTGAATTCTGCCCAACTCTACCAATAAGTAATACTTACTAATGGATGTAGTAACTGAAAATGATCACATACATTACATTAAGATGCTCTTTTAGTAAGTTTACATTTTATGTGAAATAATTATAAAGCTACAAATACATTTCATCAACTGTATGTGTATTAAAACTGTTAGGATATTCCTTCTAAAATTTTATTTATTTTATTTATTTTTATTTATTTATTTATTTATTTATTTATTTATTTGTCTTTTTTGAGACAGGGTCTCGCTATGCAGTTGAGGCTGGTCCTGCGCTCACTTTTGTAGCCCAGGCTGGTCTTGAACTCGCACCAATCCTCCTGCCTCAGCCTCCCAAGTGCTGGGATTACAGGTGTGCGCCACCACGCCCCGCTTATTTTTATTTTTTTTTAATTTAATATTTTTATTGTTTAAATTTAACAATGGTTATATTACATATTTTCATCATCAGATCAGTTTAGATTAATACATATAGGTATATAAGATTGATCAAACAATTAAACATTAACCCTTTTAAATCAACATTACTTTTTTTTTTCTTTTCCCCTTTCTTTTTTCTGAAAGTTGACATATTGCATATTGTCCTCACAATCGTTCTACAGTGTACAGTGTGTGGGCATGACCCACCTCTCTACTGATGTTGCTTAGAAAAAAAAAAAAAATTGCAATTGCAGTGGGCCACCAGTGAAGCTTGTAATGTTGGAGGCTATTGAATCTAAGCCTCCTAAAGCTCATCTCACCAATCTAGCTCTGCATTTCATGCATTGTAATTAAGCATTTTTGGATGTATATTGAACATATACTCATTAGTGAAATAAACCAGTATATGCGTAAATATCGTATAGTCTCCCTAATATAAGAACTTTAAAAGAAGAAAACAAGAACTGAAGGGCATAGCACAGCTGAATGTGTTATGGATTAAACAACGAAGTGACTGGAAGCAGATAAAGGAGAAAACACATCAATAGCAAAACCATACACTTATGTACACAGGATGAATCAGATATTGGTCTCAAGAACCTTCAAAAGGTTCAGCATATTGAGTATAGCACAATGTAATGCTAAAACTATGTTTGGAATACATGTCACTCGTCTTTTTGATATGTACTGCTCCTGGTGTAAACTCAGTTACTGTCATCCTCTCTCTCAAGAGTAGTACTTGAAAATAAGAGACTGGGCCAAATACCATAGTCTTGACAGGCTACAATTTTGTATTTCCATGAATTTTCTTCTAAAATTTTAAATATTTAGAGATTTATGAAATTTTTAAAGTGGTAAATTTTTTTTGATTTCACAATTGTTGTATTGCATAATATTATCTTAACATTAGTTGTTAGGAGTACCAGATATAAGCATGCAAACTTGGTTTTAGAAAGTTGTAAGAAATTGAGAAAGACAAGAAAGAAAAATTTAAGCATCAGCTGGTCTCCTGTGTAGAACAGCAGAAATCAGCTGTAGAATTATCAAGGCATCATGCATACATATATAAATATTTAATTCCAAAGAATTTTATAGCCTAATTAATAAAAATATTCAAGTATAGAATATATTGCATTCTGATAAAATCATTTGAGAGAATTAATTAAAAATGCAAGTCCATGAAGAAAAAAGGAAGTTAATATTTTTGCTATACTAAAATAGTTTATTTCAGTGGATATGATTAATTGCATTTAAAACTTTAAAAAGAAAAACCACATAGATTACTAGTCTAAAATGTCCTTGAAAGTCTCATGTCTTTGAAAAGTGCATCATGGGAGTGCTGTAGCCCTCAGCAGATTCAAACAATGATAAGCTCACAGAGCAAGGCACTGTGAAGAGGCGGGACTTCTTTGGAAGCGGGTCCCTGTGGGTATGTCCTGCAACATGTGCTCTTGGAGGCCTTCTCTCTCCTGTTTGCTGCTTGTAATAGGCTTCACAGCTGTCTCCCACCACATCTGTCTGCTATGTATTTGTGCCCCGGAGTCAACTGACCATGGACTACATCTTTTAAAACATGAGCCCAAACAATCCTCTCATTTAAAATGCAAATATCTGGTACTTTGTCCCAGTGATAGGAAAGTAACCAGTGTGAGTCATAAAATGAACATCCTGTTATGCAAGTTATACTGTGCATAATATGGTAAAAATTACACTACCTAAACTTTAGAAAAATATGTTTCATAGACATTGGTCAAACATACTTTTAAAAATCCTACTGCTGGCAATGAGGGAAAATTTGTATACATTAACAAACACAGTAGAAGGAGATAATAACATTTGGTTTGCTTCTTGAAATGTGTTCACCAGCAGCATAGAATGCAAAATTCATTGTGTTATGCAAGATATGATAGTGACTATAAAAACCATATTTTTAGTTGTACTGAATGTATCATGCAATATGTGATATTAAACAACACTATCTGCAAGGAGGTAACGACGTTAGGCAACTAGATGGCAATGAGCAAGTACTTATTTATTTGTTTATTATTTATTTTTGTGGCTGGCTTGGCCTACCCTAGAGTTGGGGCTGGCACAGCATGTGGTGCCAGGGATTGAACCACAGTCCCTGTGCTTGCCTAAGTTTTCCTAAGCAGGCGCTGTAGAATGCTATCTTGCCAGCTCAGAAATAAACAAATCTTGACTCAAATCTCTTTTATGTTTGATTCCTGCCAGATCTTACTAAGCTGAATATCTTGCACTTCAAGAAACATTTCACTTTTACTTTCTCTCAAGTAAATTTAGATTTAAAATTATCCCCACTAGCTTTATATTGATTGTATATATTTGGAATTGGTGTTATGTATTAAAATATAAGGTATTTCAATTACAATAAATTTAATCTTTTTCAGATTTAATGTCTTATGAGTCAAGAAATGTAAACTTTAAAGTAATATTTCCATAGAATGAGAAAAAAATTTCAGAGAGATAAAATCTTCAATTACAATAAAAATGCAGTTTCTTCAAGTGCTAGCCTAGCCTTCACATCAATAGATTCTGTTATATGAATATTTTACTTAGTGCACCAAAAAGTACGCTCTGAGGTAGTAGGTAGACACTAAGTCATCACTGTAGATACAGGTGAAATATTTTAAAACTGTGATGACCACCTGACTCATTTTACATCAGTTCATTTAATACATTTTCCCATAAGAACTTGGAGCTCAATTATTTTTTTAGTAATATAGCCAGCCATATGTTCATTTGCTTCCATTTTATTGAATTTGTGCTGATATAATTCTACCATTAGCTTTCTTGTGAAGGCTACCAGATCCTAGTCACTGCCATGTTATGTTCTCATCAGTTTCAATTTTAAAAATGATAAAATCAACATGATTGCTTTTTTAAAGATGTGCGGACTATGGGTTTCACTCTCCTTCCTCTGCACACTGTAAAACAAAATGGTACAACATTATTCCTGCAAGCATGTATCCTCCCTTAGCCACTCCGCAGTTCTTAATCTAGTCAATGTCAGAGTATTTAATATGACCCATTTTTCATAGAGAATAGTAGTTCCATTTACAGTGCTGAGATTGATAGCACAGTATGCTATCAATCCCAAAAGCTCTGATGCGAGCCATGGACTTCTACCAAAAGATTCCACTCTGGACTATCAATCTAACTGCTCCCCACTGTCCTGGAGCCCTAAATCAGACTGCTTGATATCTCTCCAGTTTTGTGTTCCTGCATCAGCAGTTTGCCTAAGCACAGCCATCACTCATGAGCACTGTTAGCCACACTTGCTACAAACACCAAGCCACTTTTGCAATCTTAAATCCTACTGAGAAATTCCTGCTCCACTTCATCTCTTATGAATCCCTAGACAAGAAGAGCCTATGGCGTCACTTGGATTTTAAAGAGTGTGTGTCAGAGGCCTGCCCAATTAACACACTGTCGTTGGCAACATTTAAATGAGTAAAGCAAGCTCTCCAATCAATGATGTGGAAAACACACCCCATCCTAGTATTTCTCTTCCCTCACCAATCACTTTCACCTCAATTGAAATAAGAGCCACATTGTTTCCAGTTTGGTGGCCAGAGGATGTCCCGTGGCTATGCCTCACTTCATACTGTAATCCTCCAGTATACTGCGGGGAAAAGAGAACTGGAAGCTAGATTAGCACATAGGACATTTTAAAGTTCATTTTTAATAAATGCAAAACAATTAGTACTATTCCATGTACCTATAGATTATGCAATAAAAGCAATAATTTTATTACAGTGAGGACTTTTGAATCAATGCCTCTTTCTGAGCCCACACAATCATAGATTTCCATCACTGTACTAAAAACATTGATGCCACCTTTTAAAAAATTTATTAATTTAATAAGAAATAACAATTATATAGTTTCAAAACACATTAGTAGGACAGCCACAATAATTGACACGATGCATATTGTTGTCTTCATAGTAGCTGTTCAGAGTTACAAGATGCAGGCATGATAACTTTTCTAAACACTATTGGTACAAGTATTTCTTCTCATTGAACTAAGAGAAAGTAGTTGCATGCACAGTCCAATATTCCATAACAGTAGTGGATTGTCAGCAGAACTGGCAATGTTTGAGCTGTTGACTTGAGCCTTTTACAGCTCAGCATACTAATCTGGCTTTACTTTTTATGCCTCGTGGCATAAAACTTTTCTGTTGGATGGTTAAGGCCAAGTTAAACTAAGATCTACATAGTAAAACATGTAACTTTTGTATCTGACAAGTCAGTCAGATCCTCTCAGGATTTACCTTGAAACCATGTACATCATTTTGTAGAATTTGTGTCAGCATCAGCCTTCTGGATGAGTCATGGCCATTGCTTCACCAGTTTGCTCTCTATGAAAGCCTGAGAGAATGTTTTCTTTGTAGGTGACTCTTCTTAGGCACACTATACATCATAGCTGCCTTTCTTGTGGCCCCATAATCTTCTGGATCAGAAAATTTGGGTCACCACTGAGTTATAGGATGTTACACCATAGGTTCTCTTATGTCCTGAGTCCTCAGTGACCTTGAACAAAGAATCTGCTCATTTCAGTGCAGAAGAGGATGTATCTGCTCATGCACCAACAGGTTGACAGCAAATTCCCCTCTCTGGAGGCCAAGTTGGGGACTCTGATCCGGGTCAGGAAGGGCTTTCACTAGGAGCCTAGATGTGTTAGTGGTGCTACTTATACAGACTTAGAGGAAAGGAATATGAGAGGCACCAAGTGGCTCTGGATCAAGAATTAATTCATCTTCTCCATCCTGCAGTGCTTCCCCTAGACCAAGTGGGTAATCCATTGTCTCTAAATTAAGCTTATGCTTCATTTTCTTATTTCCCACACCAGCCTCTTTGCCTTTTTATTTATTTCAGTTCCACTTTTTTAACAGCAAAAGTCCAATTTCCCTTATCCACTGTGGACCACTCCAGCATCCACTGTGCCTCCTTTCTCTGATCTCAGATGCTTTACTCTTCCATTTGATACTTAACCTTCTGATGTTTGGTAATGATCTCCCATATTTTAAAATTGTAATTCTGGTGTTTATGTACAAATTTGCATGTTTCTATGATTTATTTCTTCAACACTAATGAAATTTCTTAAAGTATCTATATCTAGTACCCACTTCAATCATGCAAACAAGACAGAAACCATTAAAAAATAAAGTATAGATTAACTATTTTTAAATTGATTTATTATTTATTATTTGATATAAAGTCTCACTATGCAGGGCAGGGATTATAGGTGTGTATCACCATGCCCAGTCTCGGTAGTGCGGGCCGGCATGTCATGTAGTATCAAGGTCCTGAACCCAGGTTCTTGCACTTGCCAGGCATGTGTTTAGACCGCAGAGCTATCTCCCATGCTGATCATCTATTTCAGTGGTGAGGATAAAAAGATTCATCATATTTTCTCAATGATTGAAGCTTTTATACATGCTGCCAAAGCAAGCACAAAAATCTATGTTTGTAAATTGTATGAATTACATCTATTTAAGAAAAACTACAGGGGTTGGGGAGATAGCTCCGAGGCACAACTGCCTGCTGGGCAAGTGCAAGGTCGTGAGTTTGAACCCTGGTCCCACAAAAAAAAAAAAAAAAAAAAAAAAAAAAAAAAAAAAAAAAAAAAAAAAAAAAAAAAAAAAAAAAAAAAAAAAAAAAAAAAAAAAAAAAAAAAAGAAAAACTACATCCATAACATTTTCAAGTTTTTCAAAAACTTTTACAAGCTAATTTTTATTTATTTACTTACTTACTTACTTACTTATTTCTTAAATTTTAAGGAAGAGTCTACAGTGTGTTCAGGGTCTCAGTACTAGACCTGACTCTTAGTGATCCACTTATTTACAGACTCACATGACTGGGATTACAGGCTCAGGCCACCACACCTAGTGTCAATTGCTGTCTTTGTGTGCCCTGGGGATGGGGCTGGCACAGCAGTCCCTGAGATTCAATCTCCGCCTTTTATCTGCTTACAGGTGCCTTAATCTGCTGAACTATTTGGCTAGCCCTTACAAGCTAATTACACTCCTATAACTTTAAGTTAGCCCAGAGAAAATATTTATACCTTAAAATAATGATTCTATCCTTAAGAAAAGCTCTAAAATTAGATTCAGATCTCTTTCTTACTGATACTTCACTACTCCTTGCAGTCCAGTACATCCAATTCAGTTTCTAATACATGTTTGAACATGCTTTCAGCACATAACAGTGAACTGTTAGTTATATTAAAAACTTTTATAACTTCATAATCTCTCTGCACCAAATCACTACAAGTCAGAAGCTTTTCTCCAAAGAAAGAAATGATTGATAACCCTGAAGATATTCCTTTAATTCAGTACATAGTGGGGTTACAGGAAATCTCTGATACTGCTTAGTACACTTGTTATTATCTCAGAAGCACTAAGAAAAGAAAATTGCATAAGCCCTAGAGTACAAACCTCAGTTTTGGCTCTGTAATATATAGAAGAGAATAGAAAACACAAATTCAATTTCATCTCTGCCTCTGAAAGATTAAAACAGAAAACAAATCCAAACCGAGAAGATTTTATTTAATACAGCAGAGAATTCTTCCCAGCTTGATCCACCCAGATTGAATTTATGTAGTGAACCCATGGGTTCATCTATCAGTAATGAAGCTATTCACCTATGCACACAGAAAATAGTATTCATGAAAACAAGTGGGTTTTATTTTAATGGTCCACTGCTGTGAGTGTAAAGTGAGCTATGTGAGCTTACAGCTGACCCTGTACTACAGGCAGAAATGAGAATATAAACCTTTAAAGTACAGTTCACTAGAGTCATCAATTAAGAGCTCAAGTCCTGTCCTGTACTTCAGAGAAAATTGCATTATGGTTACAATACTATTAATCACATCATATTCTATGCACATTCAAAAGAAAAATATCATTTCTTTTTTATCTGTATCCTTCATTGGCAAAAATTACTTGTTTTATGTACTCAAAGAAAACAACAGAAGAAAGTTAATTGCTTACCTATAGGATGATACTTTATTTCTGAAGCCAAAACATTGACATACGTAACAATAAAAGTGAAGTTGAGCAGATTACATAAATAAAATCTTGCTTCTGTTCATGGGCTATAAAGCAAAGCCTGATATTATCTATTATTATTATTATTATTATTATTATTATTATTATTATTTCTGAATTTAGGGTTGGGTCTACAGGTTGTTCTAGGTCTCACTACATAGATCCGACTCATAGTCGTCCTCCAGTTTTCAACCTCACAAGCGCTGGGATTATGGGCATGTGCCACCACCCCCTCAGCATGCCCTGAGGGCAGGGCTGGTGCTGCACGCTGGGGGATCCAATCCCCTGCACTCTGCCTAAGCAGACACTTTAATCCTTTGAGCTATTGAGCTTGCACCAAAACTTGATTCTAAAAACTGTTAATATGTTGAAGTCATAGCATAGGAAGTTCACAAAATTTAAAAACAAAAACATTTCTCACCTGGAAAAATGAAACAAAATCTACATCATCTTCAATGATATTCATTCACTTGCATCTCATCCAGTTAAATGTATGTCCCTAATTAGGACAATACATTTTTAAAACATAGCAAGGATTAATATTTTCGACATTGAGCCAAAGAGCTTATGAAAAGTTAATGCTAAGTTAGGAGAGCCCATAATCTCTGCTTCCAGGAATATTTAGGTGGAGTTTTCACATTACACTGATTATGTGTCAGAATCTAGTTCAGAAAGATGAAACTCACATAGTTATTTTTACTCCTTTATCTTTAGTGACAGAAGAACCTCAAGTCTGTGAAAGTAAACCCATATATCTTCTTGTCTCTTGGTAATAAATACGAACTTTTGAAAGGACTATCAACTGAGGCAGTCTTACTCTGATGGCATTGGGGCACATATAGTGAAGAAGGGTGTCTCACGGGCTGCCACTGTGGGGAGACACTAAATGTGCATGTCTGAAAGTCTGGACCTTGTGTTGTCTTTTTAACATAGAAAAAGATATTGAGACAAAGTAATTAGTTCTGGTTCCTCCATGTAACAGAAGAGTACTGCTATCACTGCTTAACTCAATGCTGTTAGCAGTCAAGTAAATTTCACAGCATTCGATTAAGATGTAAGATATTCTCTTCTGCAAAATATAAAATCAACTCCTCTATTTATCACATCAAATGGAATTTATCAAAAACTTTGATGAACAGATTAGCCAGAATGGTTCCTATCTGTGGAGCACTATATGGCGGGGTTCTAAAAAATGTCTCCATGTCCTGACACAGATTACAGCAACAGTGTCTCTCTCACACTATACCTCTGAGCTGGTTGCTGTATTCCAAGCGTTTCTCTGTTATGTGTGGACCCTTCTAGCCTGTGTAGCTTAACTAAAAACCTCTGAGGGAACTGACTTCACTGCTACCTCGAAGCCACTTTTGATGGCTGCCATGCACAGGTCCATCGCTTCATCCCTGCCATGGGTGAATGGCTGAGGAACTCACTTGTCAATACGCGCAGATTGGTGGAAGTGTATGCTTTCCTTGGTCTGTCTTTATGCATGCTCGACATGCAAATCAAGTATCAAGTGCAGGCTAGGCCATTGGCCACCTGGTTGGCTGCAGGACAAATAGATCTGATTAACATCCAGGGAGCATCACAGAGACCTGCTACTAATAAAATGTGGTGTTTCCAGGTGACTGCCACCAAGCGTGACTTGCGGATCACTCATTGCCCTCATAAAATTGTATGTTATGATGTATTTTAAAAGTCTGTAATGTATTCACAGGACAGATTAAAAGTCACATTGTTTAAAACATTTCTCTGGAAAATATGAGCACACTCATTATTATCTAAATGCTACTCAACCATTTGGTGGAATTGATCATTGATTCCAGGTCTGTGATTCTTTTTAAAGGTCAGAGCATATAAATAGGTAGATGGGAGCAATTGAAGTTACGGGTCAGATAGAAAGGAGTTCCCAAGTTGAAAAGCAGTCACTGCCCTGAATCCCAGTGAAGTCTGATTAAGTGTTAGCAGCAGACAAAGGGGCAGAGTCAGGCTGTGCAAAGGAAGAGAATATGGGAGTTGAGGAGAGAAAGACATAGGTAGAATAGAACAAAAGAAATAAATGTAAGCAAAAGAAAAGGGAAGGTGCATAGCTGAAAAACACATCTACACACTCATGTGCATATACACAGTGAGAAAGAAAAATAGTGAAAGGATCTACGCTTTTTGCTGCTATTACTCAGGAAATCTTTTGACTCTGATGGATTTTCCTCCAACTGTACCTTTCTCACAATGTCATCTGCCTTTTCATCAATACTGAAAAACTATCTAGTGCACAGCCATTAATTTCTAAGATACTTTCTTGTTTTAAACTTAACATTTCTTTGTGCGTTAGTGGCTAAGGCTCAATAATTCTCTCTACCTCAAAAGCAGTTTCTGTTGTCACAAACACACCCAGTACTCTTTGGGGTGGCTGCCTGCATGGCTTTTGAATGCTGTGAGCTTGGGCAGCAGTCACTTTTTCATTACTCTGGATGAGCCATAAAGAGAGGTACATAGGTAGTGCACAGTGGGATGACCAGCTACACTTAAAGAATTATGTTTCATTTTTGCTCTATTAACTACCTGATCACTTTGAGTAGACTTTGAAAACTTCTTTGATCTCATAATTATTTTGTGCAGTGTGAGGATAACTTTGTACTTCTTGTAATTCGCTATGTGCTTCTCTGTATTCTGAAATTTATCCAACAAAAATATTTCATCACTAGAGAATAATACAGATCAGAGGAAAATGTATATTCACAATATTGCGCAGCAAGGTCATATACTTGAAATATTAACTCAAGTAGAATTTTTCTCCTTCCCACAGTTCACCAAGAGGAGAAAGAGAAAAAGCAGATAGCTTAATCTTCTCTGTGTTTGTTTCTGAAAGAATTTGCCAGTTGAAAGGATTATGCTCAGATTCTCTGAGCTGAACTTTAAATTTAAGTGAGCTGAGTGGGTAAGGAAAATCCAGGAGAAACATAAAGGGATTTTATTACAAGAATAGGAAAGGCCAACTGTAACAGGGCCGAGATACAAGGGGTTGGGCTATTTCCTAGGGAGGGATTCTGCACTGCAGCTCTGTTTGCCAGAGGAGGAAGCACTGTAGCTGAGGCGCTGTGTGCTGCGCTAGTCTCAGTGCACCGAGCACCTGAGCGCCTCGCTTCTCCTGCCCTGGAGCTGCAGCAGATGTCCTTCCAGTTGGGCTTGCCACAGACCCTCCTTGTTTGCCTGCAAGGTGCTCCACAGCACGAGTAGGAACCACCAGCACCCACACCAAGGATGCCATCAGATTTCTCACAAACCACTTTTTCTGCCACTCACATACACAGTCACAGTGTTGAGAGAGGTCACTCAGAAAAACACCTTGAACTGAAGAAAATTGGGAGGGCCTCCGAGCATGAAGTAACTGGCTTAAAATCACCTTTCTGTGAGAGAACTGGGCATACGGAAATTTTCTGCCTTAACTGGCGTGAAAATGGATTATAAAATCCTCATTCCAAAGGGCTCCTTCTCTATACCCACAAGAAAGGAATACTACACAGAGATGCCAAGGACAAATGTAGGCAGGTTTTCTGAGCTTTTATCCTTTAAAGGTAAGGTTTTAAAAGCTTTTACCCTTAATTACTCTAACCACGAGAATGGGTCCTTTTATTTCCAAAGTACATTTCTACAATTTTGGCAATTGTACATTGGATATCAGCATAAAAATAAACTTCCGGAAGCCTCTGGGTTATTCCTGGAGGATCTATGTCACATAAAATTTTGATCAGCTAAGTTTGCTGCTTCTGTTATCCCTTTGTTAGAGGAAAGTTATCCATGACACATAATGGACAAAAAATATTTCAATAAATAAGCAGCATTCCATAAGAGCAATGAGCATGAGAAAAGCAGAGGTGTAGCCAAGGACTTTGAGCTGGTTGAATTTGGAAAAAGGCAGGAAACAAAATCTGTTCTTGGATCTTCTACATTGTCCAACACAGTACCGTTCACTTATCCAAGATGCTATCTACTTGAACTATGTTTTCTACTATAACCCGGGCATTCAGCTCTTAAGTAACTCAACTGAGACCAGGTAAATGGACAAGAGAAGTATATGGAGATACCAGAAATAAATTTAAAAAAAATATTGATTTGGGGGGCTCGGAAAATAGCCCAATGGCATAAGCACCTTCCTGGCAAGGTCCTGAGTTTGATCCTCAGTACCACGAGGAAAAAAAGATAAAAATATTGACTTTTTTAGGTAATTTATGTACAAACACATGTGCACAGGCACACTCACTAGACCACATGGTCATTCCTTGCACTCATTCTATGCAGGACCCAGGCACCATGAGACTCTAGCTTTCCATGTAGTATTAAGGCTGAAACTAATGTCTGAAAGACAGAAGACAAGGATACTAATGGAGAGATAATTATTTCAATTAGTGTTTATTGAGTCTACAGAATCTAAAGTCTTGTCCTGACTTTGGGGACTGACAAACTGATGTATTAGATACAGCCCTTGTTTTAATGAAACTTAGAATTTCACAAGAAAATAAGGCAAAGCATGTCATGATACTCGACAAGAGAGCTAATTTGAATGCGTCGATGAAAACCTGAAACATGTGCTTACATACAATGTCACCCTGATCCAACATTTTGTTTTCTGCAATGTCAGTTACCTGAGGGCAACTAACAGTCCAAAAATATTAAATGATAATTTTCAGAAATAACTCATGTGTTACATTTCAGAAACAATCCTACATGCCATTTTGTGACAGAATCTCACACCATGCCACTCCGTTTCAATCCCACAGCCAGAGCAGAAAGCATCTTTTCCCGCGTGTATGTCCACTCTACACACTGCTTGACCATCATCCCCTTAATAGCCAGGTTAGTTGTCAGAACAAGTGCTGCTGTGTTACTGTGTTGTATGTTAGTAACCCTTATGTTATGTAACAGTGACCTCAGAGCAAAAGGGTAATTGATGGAGACCACTTTGAAGTGGTGCTAAGCAGGCTTTGGGTTTATCGATTTTTTTTTCTAGACTTACTCATGAGTCTGTGCTCAGACAAACTGATGTTCCCACAGAGTTAGAAGCTGGTCTATAGAAAGTAGAATTCTCCACACCGACAGTTTCAGTAGAGACCAGCAGTGGCTTATGACACTGTGGTGCTTCTGAAAGCAACATAAGACAGTGGCTGAGGACACTAACCCACTCAAATTTAAAGCGTGTAACTTTCCACCTTAGGGAAAAGACAGTTGTCTCAATTGTCAAGATTACTGCCTGGAAGGTCCTCATTCTAACTTCTCAAGGCCTTGTTCATTTCTGTATGTCTGTTGTCTCAGATTTACACTCCACTTTCCTACAATCCCCTGATACTTTGAGGATTCAGTAGATACTGACAGTCCAGAGAAGTCTTCGTCTCAGTTCCAACAGGGCTGTAACCTTTCTGGATCCCCACATCCACACTGTATTGTCTTTATTTCTCACTCACTATTCGCCTATCCAGGGACTTAGAAGACCTCAGTTTCCAATAAGATATGATGCTTCAATTTAGACATGTCATAAACAAACCACAAAACATTTTTATTATAAATGAAAAGTGAAATTTCATAACTTAATGAGGAGAAAAAAAAAACTCATGTGTTGAGACTAGCTGTTCTTTACAGTAAGAATAAAGCACTGTATTATAGGGTTTAGCTTTGTCTTTAGTTTTAAATATGAAGTGTGTTCCCTGACAATAAAGGGCAACTATTGTATGAAAACGCAACAAGCTGAGCACAGAGTCAAACTGTAAAAGTGCAAATTACTTGAAAATTAGCTACATATGAAAGAAGAGGGCAGAGGAAAAATAAACAACTTTTTAAAAGCAAATCTTTGTAGGGAAGAGTTGACCTAATTACCATGAAAGTGGAAGGAGTGAAACAGAAGGCTTTAAGAAAGAGAATGGGAAGACTGTGTAATTAAATGTTCTCTATACCTGAAAAAACAGTTTCTACAATGGGAGAATTCCCTAGGAGGCTTATTCTAGTACGTGCTCACAGAGGGTAGCAGTGAGCACAGAAGTCCTATGATGAAGGCCTGCTGGAAGGAGTGTGTGGATAGAGTGAGGAATAGCCTCGAGAGTATCTACAGAGCTGCCCAACACAACAGACCCTGGATCATGGAGAACTCACCTCCAAGGCAGCACTGGACTGTGGAAAGAGCAGGGGACGAGGGTGCTTCCACCATGAACTGAATATTTGACTGTTTCCTGATTTTTGATGCTCCAATGACTGCATATTTCCTGAATTGAGGAACACCTTGGGAAGCCGGCGTTCTGTTGAAGAGATTTTTCCTTTGACTCTCTAGGTTGACTGTGAGTTGATATTTTTCGTTGCATTTGGAATGGGATACCAAACAGCAAACAAAATAGGTAGTTGGAAGTTCAGAGGAAACATTCTTGATGTAGAGCTACTTAAACATGTGATAGCTCTTATTACTGACATTAAAACTGTGTTCTACTATAAACTAAAAAGACAAGGCATTTGTATAGGGGTCATACTTGCCATTCAAAATATTGAGATAATTGAAACTTGACAATAAAAAATAGAATGCAGAAGATTCCTTATATTCGCCACAGGCAAACTATCTCATAATTGTTAAAGCCATTGATATCAGACAATTCCTAAAAAAAATAATAATTATTATTCACTATTCTACTGAAATCATTTCAAGTCTCTTTTCTGTGATGAAAAAAAAAAAAAAACCAATGAAAAGAAGAGAGAATCTTACAATAATAAATCTCCAAGGGGCAACTTAGCACCACTCTAGCAATTCCATTAGGAAGCACACCCAGCTCACTAAAAACAAGCTAACCTGTCTATAAATTGCCAGACAGTAATCACATATTGGCAAAATAACTAGATAGGAAAGATCTGAAATATTAGCAATTAATCATAAAACAGCCAGTATCTCTAAAGTTTCATGTATTTTACTATACAGTCATATTTTTTTAAAAATAATTGAACTAAAAATGTTTATTCTTAGTTTTTAATTGGCATTTTCTTTGTTTAGTTTTACAAATACTTTTAAAAGTTACAGTCTCCATCAGTATTGATTCAATGTCTTCAAAAACTGAACTTAACCAATTAAGTATAGTCCTTTAGCAAATTTGGATTTATAGCAGTACATTCTTTCAGGTACCAAACACAGGCTGAGATAGTTGCTGTTGTTCTATAAAACAAAGCCATGGAGAAACATTAATGTAAGCATCACAAAGGTCTAGGTCAGATCTTCCTACAAAACTCTAATTTAGTAACATTTTTATAACATAGGAGATGGCCCACTTTGTTTTATATTATGTATTGTATGAAGTTAAGACGTTAAGCAAATTAAACCCTAAATTCATATAATTTCCATTTGTTCATCCTTGTTTTGCCTTTCAGTAAAGCAAAACTACTGCCACTTCCATCTCCAAGCATTATAAACATTTGAAGTACGCCTCAAACTCTGTTAGGCTTTTTGCCTCCAGTTCTTTTAGCTACTTACCAGCGCAACCTGGTTTCTGGATTCTTTTTACTTTTTACAGAGACTGAAGCATGTTTGTGAACAAAATTATGAATTTCATAGCTTTTATGTCACAGAAGAATAATTAAGTGCCTGAAATACTTGAATATTTTGATAGAAATCTCATTTATTTATTTTCATGTATTTAGTACGGTGTCTACAGGGTCTCACTATGTAGATCAGTCTACTGGTGATAATCTGGTTTTCATCCTCCCCAGTTCTGGGATTACAGGAGCCGGCCACCATGCCCAGTCTCAACCTTTGTCTCAGTGTGCCCAAGGGGCGGGGCGGGGCAGGCACAGTATAGTACTGCCTCAGCCTGCCTGAGCAGGCATTTTAATCCGCTCAGCTTTCTGGCCTGCCCTATTTTTTTTTTTTTTTTTTTTTTTTTTTTTTTGTAAGAGAATACAAAAAAAGAAAGAAAGAAAGAGAGAAAGAGAATAAAATTAGAGAAAAAACATTAGAATTTCACTAACCAAAGTGAGAGGAACTCAATAATGACTGCCATATTGCACATTGTTGTCTTCAAATTAGTTGTTTAGATTACAGATATAAGCATGCAAAATTAGTAAAAAATATAAAAAATTAAAAAGATAGAGAAAAATAATGTTAACATTAGCTGTTCCTTTCAATAAACCAGCAGAAATAAGTAGTACAATTATCCAAGGGATCTGTGCATATGCATGAGTATTTCTTGAAAACTCCTCTTTTGAAGTCAAAGTGGTATCCATTTTCCCAAAAGATTTAAAAACATATCAGTACTCATGAACAATCTCTTTTATATGCTAAAAGTGCTTATTAGCAGACTTGTTTCTTCTAATTCCACAGTATTAATGAAACAAACATCTTCACTGCAGATATCTAGTTAGCTTCTAGTTGGCTGCAATAAATTTCTGTGAATTTATTCTTTGATGGGCGTTTTTTGAATGCTGACTGAGAGTCAGGCCTGGTGCTAGGTGTTGTGACAGTGACAAAGGACAACTTCAGACTTTGGCTTTGTACTTTGCCTAGGAAAGAGGCACAGATGGCACAGCCATGTACCCAATTGAGATGGGATGGAGAAAATCCACCAAGCACCATTAGAAAGCAGAGCAGGAACTTATGTCCCAACCAAGAAGTGTGGAATAACATTAGAACAACAAATCAAAGACAGGATGGTGAGAGTGAGCTGGTGGTACCTGCAGAAATGGAACTTGTCAAAGGTGATCTCTTGAATTCAACCTTGAGTGACTGAACCTTTGCCTCCCACCGTGAACTGAATTCAGGAGGAAAAACAATAGTGGAAAGGAAGAAAAGGAGCTTCACTGAGGCTATGATGATTTAAAATGCTGTGAAAGCATCCTAGAAGACAGGCCTAAATGCAAGTGCTGGATGTGCATGAATTATGCATGTGTACAAAGCCTACCACCTCAGGTGTATTGTTAGTAAATCAAATGCCATAAATATAAATCTATTCTAATAGCTTATTTGAGATGACACGGCTACTGTCCCATGTAGCAAAATGTTAACACAATGAATAAGAAAATCACTGTTTGCATTAAGCGATACTGGTATGTGCAGTTGTTTGAAGTGGTCCACTGATTATGGAGCTAATAAAAGCTGAAGTAATGGTGATTGAAAACTGCTAAATCACTTAATGATCTGGTCATATACTCTCTGTTGAATACAAACCTTGTGCAAGATCCCACTTCGGGGTTTACAAATGCAGACGACTAGATTCTATCCCTTTATTAAATCATAATCCACCATGGAATATACACACCTAATTACAGCACACAACAAAAGAGCAGTGGGCAAGATTATAAGCTCTATTCCAATTGGCCTTCTCTATCGTTGTCTTGCAAGGTTCCCAGGATGGTTCAAGATGAATTTCTGCACTGGGTAATATCTACTGGCAATAGAATTTAAGAACTAAACAATGATTTTGTCCACAATAGTCTTTTCAGAGTTATGAAAACTAAGTCTGAGTTTGTCAAAAGATAACTTGCCAAAAGAGCAACCTTGAATATGTATGTGAACATATGTATTCATAGTATATATAATGTCTAATTTGTATTAATATTATAGCCACATATAACATAATGCATTCTCATGTACCATTTTATATTTTTGTATATGTTTATGTGAATATGTAGCATATATATATATCCACATATATGCAAGTAATAGATTATTTTCAGAGTGATCATCCTATTGTACAATATATTATAGAACCAACTACCTTTAGATCTAAGTAAAATAAATTCTCTCAACCATTCTGGGAATAAAAGCTATTAATAATAGAAATTCCATAATTCCTCAAAAGATAGCTATGCCTTGACTAAGAAATATATATTGTGAGACAATCATGGTCACTGAACTACATAAAACATAATTAGCCTAAGGAATTCAGCTTTCTATAATGTAGGGAACAGGCTGATGGAACCTTCTTTCTCATTCAAAATAAACTCGAAAGAAATAGTGACAGAGAGAAATTTAATTTGTAGTTGGGGCAGCAAAAAATTAGATAGCCTAGGCAGAATGAGCTCTGAGACTTGGTAGAACTTAAATATGAGTCTTTTATAGCAAAAATTTATTAAACTTAGCCACCTCTGTGGTCTATCTCTTTGCCAAGATCAATCCCCATTCTGATATTTCCCCATAGACCACACCAATGATAGCAGAAAAAGCTTTCACTCTGTCTATAAAAACTGTAGGCTTGTTTCATATTTCAGCCATGTAGTTAGCTGTCCCAGAGGGGACACAAGGCTGTGGGAAAAGTCACAGAATCAAATTGATTTCCTAGACCAAGACAGAGAAGCTATCTGCAGAGGGATCACAAGGTGAGAACAAAGTCTTGACTGATCCTTATCAGATCATAACGCTGATGGATCCAAACAACACTTGCACAATCAGAGCAGGATATGTAAAGGTAATATGTCTTCCTTAATATAAATCATTATACATTAGGTCTACAGCATTTTATTTTATTTTATTTTTTATTTTTGTAATGCCAGGGATTGAACTGAGGACCTTGTGCTTACTGGGCAAGCCCTTATTTCACTGAGCTATCACCCTGGCCCTAGGTCTATATAATTATTTCTAAAGTCTCAAAGAATTCCTCTCTGACTTTATCATCACCACATATTTGTTAGGTAAACATAGATAGATAAAGAATTCTTTTATTTTATAGGTAGAACAAGATTGGCCAGAATAATATGACCTTGTTAAGAAATAAACTATCTTCCAAGCTCATGAGAGTTATCTATAGTCTACCAAATTTTTGATTCACGTACTTGAGAACCTCACATCAATCTCTGATCTCCCATCTCCCCCAACTCTCAATTTTTGTTTAAATAACTCTCTACAGGACACAAAAACCAGAACTTCTTGCTGTCATCCTCTCTCTACATACACCTGGTAACATCCAACTAAATTTCCCTATATATACTGGCCAGCTGGTTTCAGTTAATCAAGGGACTATGCCTGTCATATTAATATATCTGGTAGACTTTCCTGGTAAATAATACATGGCATATGTCAAAAGTCATTTGCTGCCAATCTACTTAAATCCTCCCCTCTTAACTCACTGATCAAAATTGTATATATTATCCTTTATTCATCTCCATTAAAAGAACTACTTCACAATTTTGAGCAAAGAAGTTTCTTTATGCCTTTTTCTTTATACTCCCTTTATTTAAGATTTTCTTCTTTTCAGTTCAGCTCGAAAACTAGAGTTGTTTGCTTTGTTAGTTCTCATAGATTATGTTTCACATTTATTTTGTCTTAGAATCTAATAAATTTGTGTAAGGTTTCCATTGTTCTTCTTTAAGAATTTGACTTTAAAAAGTTCCAAAGAAAGTATAAGAAGAGTTATTATTTAACTCTCTAAGGGAAAAACAGCTTAAGTTAAATTTCCATGTATCTATAATATATAAATATGTACATAATATATTTTCAGAGATTATTAATCACAAAATTTTGATGTAGCAGGCATCTCCCATGAAAGTGTACTGGGCACATTGTTCTCAGTACTTTTCTGTATTACACTGGGATTCAGTTTCTAATCTGAGGTAGTATTTCATCTAAGCAATCAGTTGGTTTGGCCCGATGCTTTTATCTTGTAGGTAATACACCTCCACATCTGTACGAAATAAACTTCATAACAAACTCGCTTGAAAATTAGTGGTCTATTTTGTCTGTTTCTCTGGTTGTTAAAACAAGGTTGCAATTTTCATCTGTGTTTATCCTTTCCAAAAATAATTATTATGACAATGGTCATCATTCATTCAACTCTTCTAAAGTACCATTACTCTTAAGGCTTTAAGTCTGTAACACCACTTAATTTTGATGTGTATTATCTATCCCATGTTATACGCAAAGAAACAAAATAGACTGATTTGCTCCTAAGCACACATGTCCAATCTCTCTCATTTGTCCTTTCAACTCTATTGTTCTATATTTTCTTTTTCTTTCTGTAACTATATCAGACTTGAAGGTAGCTAGTAGCCTATAATTAGCATAAAAGATTTTGCATGCTTCTAACGTAAAGAAGTGATAGATATTAGACGTGATGGACAGATCACCTAGCTCTGATTTCATCATAACATTTTTATACATGTATTAAAATATCATCATATACAGCTACAAACATGTACAATTAGTACATATCAATTAAACATAAAAATAGGGAATAATATTCTTTGAGATTGTATAACTCACAAAGTTGCATACAATTGCTTCCACGGGTCTCTGAGCATAAAAAAAAAATAACATAAAAATTCAAATACTATATAGTGAGAAGATAGTCTTTGAAATTACAAACCTGATTTTAGAAATAGTTTCTGTTCCTTCCAATAGTACTTACCTACCCCACCCATGCTTCCGTACTAACTTGTTTTTCTCCCACATCATGTAAAGCCAGCTCTGGGTATACTCTCTGTGCCTTTAATTTGCCTAATAATGGATCAGTTCTCTATGATCTTTGCTCTGTTATCTCACCTGGTTTCCATTTTCATTTCACCTCTATATATGCATATCTTAGGATTGCTTCTGATTCTCCTTATGCTGACATTTTTAGTCCTTTCATGTGGTCTACGAACCTGAGAACCTCTAATCTATCTTGATTCAGGACATTTCATAGATCTGAGCATTCCCTGTAACTTTGACAAACAGACTACAATACCTTCTCATTAACAGAATAGCTCAACTATTTGTACCAGTTGTTCTGCCACAAAGTGGATGCTTGTGCTGAAGTAGGCAACCTATGCTCTGAGCAGGGCTTGTACATAAATCCTCATTTCTCTTTGAAGATCATGTTTATCTCCCACTAGTCTGAAAAACCTTTGAAGAGAGCAGTCATACTTTTTTCATGTCACTTTTAGTTAGCACAGTACCTTTACCATTTTGGTATGTGATAAAAAGCTCTCTGAATGGAAACAAAATTTAACCACAAAGTGGCTGAGGATGAAGAAGGGCTGAGGAAAAGCAACAAGTAGGATAAGGAACAGGAATAAACCAAGCAGACATGAAAAATTGGTTTGGGGATATAGCTCCCTGTACAACCCCCCTTGCCCGGCATATGCGAAACCCTAGCCTCTGTGAAGAAGAAGAAGAAGAGGAAGAAGAAGAAGAAGAAGAAGAAGAAGAAGAAGAAGAAGAAGAAGAAGAAGAAGAAGAAGAAGAAGAAGAAGAAGAAGAAGAAGAAGAAGAAGAAGAAGAAGAGAAGGAGGAGGAGGACGAGGAGGACGAGGAGAAGGAGGAGAAGAAGAGGAGGAGGAGGAGGAAAAAGAGGGAGGAGGAAGAGGAAGAGGGGGAAGAGAAGGAGGAGGAGGAGCAGGAGGAGAAGAAGAAAAGAAATCTGAACACAGGACTGGCAGCTTCAGAAAAATAGGGATGGAGAAGTTCATTACTATGGATAAAATGAATATTTAAAAACTATAATAGGGAGCTGGGGAGATAGCTCAGCAACATAAGCACCTGCCTGGCAAGTGCAAGGTCCCAAGTTTGATTCCTGGTACCACCAAAAATAAAATTTAAAAAAGCCCCTGTAACACAATCTAAGTGTGGTTCAAACTAATTGTTTAAAGATAGAGTTCAACTTTGGGAATAAAAAAATCATAAAACTATATTAAAGATATATTGATGCTGATGACAAGTGTGTAACCAGTTAATAACACATCACTTCCTAAACAACATGCAGCCCAGAACGTATTCTAGTGCTTTTTGTTTGTTTTTTTGTTTTTTGTTTTGTTTTGTTTTCAGGACTGGGGATTGAATTCACGACCTTGAACTTTCCAGGCAGGCATCTGTGCTGCAGAGCTATCTCCCCAGCCCCTAGAACGTATTCTAAATGCATTAAAAAAGTGAAATATCTCAGAGGAGATTAAAATCGTCCTTGGGAAATGAAATTAATACATGAGAAACTATTAGAAAATCATAGAAAGTGTTATCCAATAAACTACTAAAATAGGTATTATAGATTAACTACTTCATTTACTCATTCATTAGATAATAATGGGAAGTCTATGTGTCTACCTGAGTCAGATACATTGGAAAATCAATTTGAAAGTGAAATCTTTTCCTATAGCAAAACTGTTGATAACTGTTGAGCCAATTAAGGGGTAATTATAGCATCGAAACTGCCACGAGCCACACAACAGGCCCAGGTGGATTTAACTGGATATGCTACAGCATAAGTCTCAGTTATCTTCTACTACTAGAAGAGTTGAGGAACTGCCCAATATTGGAGTCTTTTGCTCTGCACAATTTTATTGATTATATGCCCTCAAAAACTGACAATTCAGCCTTAAAACAATACCTTAAATCAGTCAACTGTCTTAAAAATCCCACATCCAACCATAGAGGCTGTTTGTAATGAGGAAGTTTGTGATCTAGGGAATTAATCTCAATCCATAAAAAAAATTGCCCAGACCATTTCTGAATAAAATTTCCTTGATGATTCATTTTGGAAAGTCATCCACAAATCATGGGCTGTGATGAATCTAAATATATGTTTTAATACAGCTACAGGGCTATGTTAAGTCACTGCTCAGCAGGACCTTGCATCTGTGTGGAAGGCTAATATGATGAAACACTGGTTATAGGAAATAAATTTTAAAGGGTCTACACCTCCAAATCAGGAAGGAGCCACTTTTACTGATCCAACTGTGCCTGCCATAGATAACAATCTATGGGACTCCAGAACTGAAATGACAATCAACCACACCTTGGATTTCTATGCATTGAGTTGTGATTTACAGGTTGGTCTCTCTCTTTTCAAGAAAGGAAAGTAGATTCAGCCTTAAAGTTTCTGACCACAAGCTTTGCCTCTCACAATAGCGAAATTGTTATTTGGGGGAAATCAAGTAGAAAAAGATGAGTTAAATAGTCTCTTTGCCCTTTAGTTTACCTATTTTCTATCACCAAAAGGTCGTAAGATTTTCAAGTCCAACTATACCACGAACCTCCTCCCAGGAAGAAGTTTCCTTTGAGTTTTTCTAAATCTCTTCTTTAATCTATAGTTCAGAAGACCAGATTGACTGAAACTTTGGGAAGAGTATTGAGAAAGTATTCATTTAGGTTTTTTTCAATAAATAGATTGTAGCAACATAATTATGAAGAACCAAATCCAGCCTTAAATTTAAAAAATAATTCAACTCAGAGCTTTGCTATCATTCCAGTCAAGGAACAGATTGTGAAGCTAAGAGTAAAATACACAGTAAATAGAATGACCTGACTGTAGTAATTGGACTTCTTTTATGTGAGATCCTTGCAAGTTAAAGGAGAAGTTTATAAGCTTGACTCAGAGTTGTTGAGATTTCAGTTCATGGTAGGCTCTGAGACAGACATCATGGTGAAAAGACACAGCAACAGAAGAGTTATTGAGATAACGGCAGCCAAGAGTTAGACAAAGAGCTGAAGAGAAAGGCAAGGGATTTATTGTTTCTTTGTTGGCACTTTACTTTCACAACCCATGATATACCCAGAGTGTGATTAGTTAATCTTAGTATCTTTCAAAAAGGTCAAGTTGACAGTCAAAGTTAACCTGCAAGATTATTCATCAAAAAAACTTGAGTCTTTATAAAAATCTGAGCTCTAGATGGAATAGAGCAGTGATTCCTACATCACACAGGCTTGCGTTCTTATTAGGCAGAAGAACGGCAGCAAAAGAAGCATGTTCAAAATTTAAATATTGACAGAGCACAAGCACATCTTTGCTTTCAAAGTGTAATTAGCATACAATAAATATTTAGATATAACAAGGACATAGATTTTGAATTCTGTATTTTATATTTTGACAATTTTTACTCCCATATAACACCACCCAAACCATAGAATGTATCATTTAAATAGCTAAAAAGTCCTATTTTTCCCTTTGCAATATAATCTCTCCCTCAGGGAATTCAGTGTCTGAATTTAATAAGTCCTAAATTTGTCCTTTGTCAACTATAGGAAATTAATTATTTTTTTCCAGATAGTAGTTGTCTAAGTTACTCTTCTTTCACAGCTGGGACAAATACCTGACACTCAAAATTAGGGAAGGAAGGCTTGATTTAGTTCATAGTTATGGGGGTTTCAGTCCATACTTGGTTGGCTCCAAGGCAGAGTTGCAAAGAGCAGAAAGCAAAAGGAGGGGTTGCAGCACCAGCAGCTAGCCGGCCTCTCCCCATCCCTACATTTGTATATGGAGTATCAGCCGCAGGACACTCATGTCCATAATCCCAGCATTGGATCATGAATCAATCACAAACTCTAAAGGCCTCCCCCCAGTAACTGCAGGAGACTTTGAGGGGACAACTAGACACAAACCATAACAATAGCTTACTTACTGATCCGATCCATTTCTTTTAAACCATCTTTTAAAAAATGCTTGACTTTGGTAACATCCAAATTTTTGGACTTCAATTTCTCTTGTTTCATGTTCGTATGCTCTGTTTTCAAAACTTTATCTATAACCAGATCATGAACTCTGTTTCCTGTGTTTACTCCTAGAAATTTTACTTTCACCTTTATATTGACATCTAAGATCCACTGAAATACTTGCATGTTATATGAGACAAAAATTGGTTCATTTTTCAGACTATAAATACCAAGTTGTACAAGAAACATTGAAAAAATTTTCATTTGCTCATTAAATTATCTTGTTGTATGGGTCAAACATTAATTGACAACATATGTGTAAATAGAAATCTGGACTTTGTTTAGTTTCACTATTTGTTGAAATAATAACCATATAAATATAATTTCTAAGGTAAAATAAGTCTTCTAATCAGCTATTGTAAGTGTTCCAAATTTATTGCTCTTTTTAAAACTTGTTTTGACTATTCTAGATCCTCTGAATTTCTATGTACATTTCAGATTAGTAAATAAATTTCTATAAATAGATTTGGACCAGGTCCACATGGAATTTCTATACATAAATCTTGTAAGTTGTATATCACTTATTAAATTGTATGTATTTGGTACTGGGTTTCACTATGCAGCTCAGACTCATGGAGATCCTCCTGTTTTCAGCCTCCCCAGTGCTGGGGTTACAAGGGGGTCCCACCACGCAGGGACTTGGTCACTGACTCAGCACACCCCCGGGGTGGGGCTGGCACAGCATGAGGTTGATGGCAACACTTCTACATTACATTTTTAAGTTTTATTTGCTAGTTTATACTCCATTTATGCTGTTTATGCAGTGATCTCACTAAATACACTTATTACTTTAGTATACTTTTATAAATTGCATAAGATTTTTCTGTGAGGTCATGTCATCTATAAATAAAGACATTTATATGTTTTCCCAGTAGTAAGGCATTTCCTTTTTTTTTCTATTGAACTTTGTTAGATTTTTCAGCACATAAATAAAAGAAGCATTCCCTAAACGGAATTTAGTTTTAATAACTAAAATCTGAGGAATTATAATAACTAATGCTGAGACTTCCTCAGTATTTATAACATTACAAATAGATTATTTTATTGTGTCTGTTTTCTTATACACTTGTAAAAGCTGGATGTTGTTATTATTTGAAATTTTATTGATCTGATGGATTATAAACAGACCAATAAGACATTAAGATATGCAGATATATGGGATAAAACATGAACTTTAAAAACATAATTTTAGTGGTGTATGATGAATATTAAAAATCAATGGTTTTTCCAATTACTACCAACAATGAAAATAGTAAGTGGAAAACTCAATGGCTAGTCTTTTAATTGCTTACAAGAAAAGCTGATGAGCAATACAGAACCTAAGGAAAAAATTTTTATATGTAAACAAATATAAAATACTATTAACTGGACTTGATGCACTCACATAGTTAGTTTTAGTAGTTCTGTTTGTTTGAGGAACTAACTAAAGTATTTTAATATGTAAAGCATAGACTAAAGCTCTGAGAACAATAGTAGTTACCAAAAGGACCTTGTCTTCCATATGTTACGGGCTGCTGTTAAGCCACAGCCCCACCTGTCACCTGGTAATAAGAGAGCAAAACTGCAGCCCCCACTTAGGTAGGAGGACCAAAGTTGTCCTCTTACTTTATTGGGATTTTTGTTTTGTTTTATTTTTTGACAGAGGGTTTCATTTTACTTTAACGACATTTTTATTTTATTTTGTTTTGTTTTGTTTTGTTTGTTTTGTGTGTAGTCCAGGCTGGTCTCAAACTCACACAAACCCTCCTGCTTTTTATCTCCTGGTGAATAATAAACAATGTGGTATATTATGGTTATTTATGTGAAAAAAAAGAACCTTAGGCAAAAGCACATTTGGTACAATTCGTAGTATACATATTAAAAGCAAGAACTTGCTTATAGGAGAATAAATTTTGGCTAAGAGAACTTAAGCTGGAATTTTCAGAAGCCATAAAGAAAATAAATACATTATCAATTAGAATATATTTTATTTTAATTTAATAAATACTTATTACTAAAGAATAAATCACATAAATGTCATCATGCATTGTGATGTATAAAAGCAGACATTAAAAGATCAGGAGGACACTGGCAGCACAACAATTAAAAATCAGTTTTCATAGGAAAAATAGAATTCCTGTATAGACACAATGGCAGGAAACATGTAATAGAGAAATTGGTGAAAGGGTTGAAATATGTGATTTGCTAAAATAAAAATCCAATAGACTTTCATATAAATAAATCACAGAATGAATTTTTATCTAATGAAAATCATTTCTCATAACTGTTCATTAATCATAACTTTCCAATGTGATAGCAATAATCTTCCCTGTTTATTGTGTATAATTAAAGTCCCCATCATATTTATCCTTGTATGCTTCCAATATGAATTCTCAGTAAATATTTGATTAATAGAACTCAATTTCAAGAAAGTAATATGCATTCTTTACATGCTATACATACTTCTAACAATAAGGAATTCATTTCATGGTTATAAGGAATAGAATATGTAATTTTATTTGTGGTGTTTTAGAGAAAGGGCTTTAATACTTTTCTCAAGCAATATATTTGCAATTTATCAATTCTTGGGTAATGTGTTATTAATAGAATTGTCACACTTGAAAGATCAGGAAAGTTGGAGAAAAGTCTTGAAGGAGAAAACAGAGTACAGAATTAAAATTGTGGATATTATTGGCATATGGATTCGCACCTCTTCACTGAACGCAAAGGACACTCCATTCTCCTAGAGAGTTATTTGTAACTCTGGATGGCCAGATAATTGCCTGTTAAATAGTGAATGAAAATTGTCAGGTGGTGACTGAAAATGCAACCCATTTATATTCCTCAGGAGAATTTACAGAGTGGTTCTACACCTCAAAGTAGTTTAAAGGAAAGTGGACTGAAGGGTCACTGAAGAGAGATTCAACTGATAAAGGTTGATTGGAATTTCTTGTCATATTAGCCACTTAATGATGTATTTAAATTATCCTGAAGGCTCTTTCATTATACCTTAATGCTCAGAATTCAATTTTTTTAGTTTGAAAGTCCTAGATGAATTTTTAAATTTAAAGATGAATAATTCAAGTATAGGGTAGAGAGAACTGCTTAGAGATAGATGGAAACGGAAGGATGACACATTGACCTCAGGCTCAAGAAGTAGGCAAAGGTATAGGCTTTCTTTCTCAAAGTCACTTTGGAGTTCTCATGGATAGAATCATTGCTATCAAAGTTAGCACTTATTTGGGGAAAACAAGGTATCTGTACCATTTGCATGTCTATCCAGAAATCTAATGCTAAAAACTTGTAACATATGTTCAAAGATACATGTGCAGAGATTTCTATTGTAGATTGTTTGTAATAGCAAAATAGTGAAGACACAATAAAATTGTAGCAAGTAGAGCAAAGTTAAATTAACTAAGTTTGTTCCCAGCAACTAGCTGCATACTACAGATAGAAAAACTAAGGTGAGAAATTATACATGTTTGTGAAAATGCATGTCTAAGAATATAAAGTGAAAAAAATCAGAATAAAATATATAGCATATATGTTCTTTAAAAAATCTTTACATAGGCATTCAAAAGTTGGAAGAGCAGATTCTAATTCAAAATTGCTAAAATGGTTCACATTTGCAGAGAGCGCAGAATTTGGGTTGTAGTGGGTAAGAGAGGATTTATCTATCACTTTACATTGTAATTTGGAAGGATTTCAGAAGAAGCACATTATCTTGTAACAGAAATTCTAAAAACAATTTATTGATGCTTGTTGTTACTAAGTCACTTGAGGTTTAGAGTTGTAACCTATAAAATTGTGGAATGTGTGCTGCAGAAATGTAATCTTGAGATTACTCTAAAATTTGGATTAAAATTTGACTCATTTTTTGTTTAATAGCCCATAAATACTGTAATATAGAAAGTTCTACACTTCTTATTCTTTATTGATAATTATTTAATACTAGAGAATATGTTATGTATTTATGTAGAATCTTATTTTAGAGCAACTTTTATAATTTCATAATTTATGATCTTATAATTGTAAACATCTCACATCAGTGCTGCTGCTCTGCACAGCTTCGAGCGATAGTCGCTGGCATCTTGTTAGTGAGACCAGGTTTTCCAGGATGCGCTTCCTTCCCTCCCACAGACCTCTTTTCGCTTCATGAGGCTCTTTTTTCCTCCAGGTAAAGTAGAGGAGCTAGAAAGCGTTTGTGCTGGACGCGAACGGTGATGCGAATGGCGCTGCTTCCGAGTTGGCATCACCAGAGAGTACGTTAGAATCAGCAGCGGGGTGCAGGCCGGGTGCTCCCTGCTAGCACGCTGTTGGGCGGTTCTGACGTAGACCTCAGCTTCACAGCCAGTTGTACACCATGGCTAGTTTCCTTCCATGAAGAAATTGGCCCTCCCAACTTAGCTTCCTTTTGTTTTTCTTCCCCTTATCAGTTCAGTGTTTCAAAACCTGAAGCACATGTGAAACAATGTTCCTCCAATTGACTCTACTGTCCTTTCTGGCCCCAGGAACCTGTACTGTAGAAACTCCAGAGTTGTTTTCTTGCACAGTGTATACCCATAATGAGCAGCAGTAAAGTTAAGAATTTTCTTCTAAAGGCATTTATTCAGAAACTTGCTTCAAGATAAATTCTGAGGGGATTTAGCTGACCTTGTCAGATACAAAAGTTACATGTTTTGTTATATAGGTCTTACTTTAACTTGGCCTTAACCATTCAGCAGAAAACCACAAGGCATAAAAAGTAAAGCCAGATAAGTATCCTGAGCTGTACAAGGCTCAAGTCAACAGCTTCTGACTTTGCCAGTTCTGCCAATAGCCCCCTACTATTAGGGAATATTGGACTATGCATACAACTACTTCCTCTTAGCTCACTGAGAAGAAATACTTGTACCAATAGTGTTTAGAAAAGTTATCATGTCTGCATCTTGTACTCTGACCAACTACTATGAAGACAACAGTATGCACTATATTATTGTGGCTATTCTACTAATGTGTTTTGAAATTGTCTCATTGTTATTTCTTGTCAAAAGTAATAAAATTATAAAAAAACTACAAATGCACAAAGAAAGAAACTTGCTGAATATTTATACAGAACATTGCATAATTCATAATAGACATTTTATTTTCAAAATGCATAATTAATAATACAGATATCTCCCTTTTTAACATATTGATTGATTGATTGATTTTTTGTGGAACTGGGGATTGAACTCAGGAACTTGCACTTGCCAGGCAGGCACTTGGACCCTGAGATACAGAATTTTAGTGTAATAAACTGAAAGAGTAAATAGAATCCAAAAGATTCAGTTGATACTGTCAAAGGGAAAGAAACTGATCAAAGGGAAAGAACAACTGGGATGAGGGAAAGGAGAAAAGAAAGAAGGGAAAACTACATATAGAGCACATATATGTACATATGTATAGATAGATAATTGTCCTACTAATTTCTATGGGTCTATTGGTTATTCTACACTGAGAAGAAATTTAAATTTGAGAGGCTTCACAAGAAAATATTACAATGAAAGAGAATACAGTCATCCTACTTTATTTGGAGAGGTTATAAAAACTGGCATATGTATTCTAGATTTCAAAAAAAAATTGAAGTTATGTAATCATACTCCTTCTAAATCCAGTAATGTTCAATACAATCAACTTAAATAAGAACTGTAAGCTGGGCATGGTGGTGCACACCTGTAATCCCAGCACTGGGGAGGCTGAGGAAGGATGAGTGGCACAAGTTCAAGACCAGCCTGGACTACAAAAGTGAGCTCAAGGATATACTGCATAGTGAGGCCTATCTCAAAAAGATTAGAAAGAAAGAAAGAAAGAAAGAAAAAAAGAAAGAAAGATAGAAATAAAGAACTGTAAAGTGTGTGATTAAATAAAATTTTTGTAAGTGCTCCCTTAGAAGTTTCCATTATTATTATTCAGAGGTTATAATTCTTACAAAATTTGAAAGAATAGCTAGTAAAATTCACTGTTTAATTTCAAGTAATATACAGCCAATAAACCCCCTGCCCATAACACTTGGGAAAACAAAACAAAATATTTCTTCTTTAAGAGCATAATGGAAAGTCATTGCCCACTGAATGGGCAAAATTAATCACTGGTGTTTCATCATTGTTGCATTTCCTCTCCTTGTGGAAAGAATTTAAGTAATTTTCTGCTACTTCAGCTTATACCTTAGAAAGAAAAATATAGATTCTTTTGATAGTCCACAAATGTTAAGAATAATTTCAGCTATAGATTTTAATATATAGAGATCAAAGTCCCTCCTCTGAGTGCCTGGACTTTTAGTGTAGGTAAGATTCTAACTCTGAACATCTAAATGCTGATCCCAGATCTGCCTTCCATTTGAAAGAGACACAAGCAGTCCTGGCCAGGGCCAAGTAGTTTCCACTTTTAGTAGATGTACTGGGACAATTTTGACAAAATGACACAAAGTCCACAAGAAAACTGGCTATCATTTGATGTCTCCATTGTTTCCCAAAATAAAAAGCTGTTAAAAAAAAAAAAAAAAAAAAAAAAAAAAAAAAAAAAAAAAAAAAAAAAAAAAAAAAAAAAAAAAAAAAAAAAAAAAAAAAAAAAAAAAAAAAAAAAAAAAAAAAAAAAAAAAAAAAAAAGCTGTAAGACAATTAGTAGGTGGTAGATCTGAAATACTACCCAAGATTTAAAAAAAAAAAAAAATGTTTTCTTTGGAACATGAGTTCTGGAATATCCTGGGATGGGTGCTCCAAAAACAAAGTTATGTGAATAGAAATGCTAGGAAAATTCTGTGCTGTAAATCCTGCCCAGGGAAATTTGTTTTACAAAGTCTATTAAAACATGAAAGTCCTCTAAAAATACCTTAATTTAAAAAAAGTCATGTTTTGCTTAATATTGAAGTAGCTATTTATAAGAAGAATAACATTTTATTTCTAGCAATTCCTTAGGACAGTATACTTGTTTTTAATAGGTTACATTAAACTGTAAAATTCAATTTTATTTCCTGTTCCAAATAGGAAAAGAAAGTACGACTCTGAGAAGCGGAAGGGGGGGTGGTGAGTACAGATTTGGGCTCAGGTCCAAGTTAGGAAGTTTCTCTGTCCTACCTGCCAAAGTAAGGGATGCACTCCATTTTGGAACCCCACAAAATGTAAAACAAGGGCACGTTAAAGCATCCACTCAGATAAGAGAGCAGAGTGGATGCTTTAAAATGTCCTCTTGGTGCTCTTCTCTGTCTCCTGGAGGCCACTTATGTTCCTCTAAGACCACCAGGCATGTGGCAACTCATTTGCTTCTCTTTAAGCCACTGTTTCAAATGTACCTCTCTGATCCATTTCCCTGAATTGCATCAATATCTTTTTATGTCACCCTCTTGAATATAAGTGAGCTTTTCAGCCAGTTAACCCTAATCAGCTCAACAGATTCCCCTAGACTTTATTCTCTTTGAGAAATTCTGAAAGAAATTCTGGACACAAATTTTTAACCAGTGCCATCTTAGCTGTAGGGAATTTTCAGACTCCCCACACCCCTAAAATTTAATAAATGAACTTCTTCTTTTAAACTTGAACACAGTAAATACACTTCACTTCCTGTTGTGTGGGCAGATGGCAAAACCTAAGGTGCAGAACATGCTCTGTGAGCCAAATAAACCACAGAATATCAAGGCAAACAAGGAAACAAATAATTTTAGACAGGTTCCAAGTACTTTGGGCATGATTGTATCAAAAACTTCTTTGTTGTTTGTACAAAGTGTGTCTCCTCTGAAACCAAATAACTCTTGAGCTCTCCAGATTCTAGTCAAGTGTTCCATCATTCAGTTCTGATTCAGAGTTTGCCCACAGCCCAGAACATAAAGGCTATGGACTAGAAGACACTGCTTCAGACCTTCAGATACCAGCTGCAAAGCCCGAGTTTCTGGCTGACAGACAACAAATTGCAGGTTCACATAAACCCTCCCTCGGGTTTGATAATTTGCTAGAAAGGCTCACAGAACTCATCAAGACAACTTCCTTACTATTATCTGTTCATTATAAAAGAAGCAAGTCAAGAATTGCCATGTGAAAGAGCTGTATAAGGTAAGGTACAGGGATGGGCACCCACAGAGCTTTCATGTGTCCTTGAACAAGTTCCCTTCACCCTTTCAAAAAGAGTCATAGTGAGGCTGAAATCTCCAAATGTCCAGCCTCGTTTCTGGTGACCACCTCATCCTGAGACCATCCATCATCCCACTTCACTGTACTTCATTTTCACAAACTCAAATATAAGCAAAAAGGCTCAGTATGAAGTGTGCTCTCAAGCTGAACCTGCTCAGGAATGTGTCCATCTCTGCATGCAATGGCAAGTCAATAGGAACACAAACAGTCCCTGCTTCTTTGTTTAGGGACCTATGGTTGCTAGAATTATCTCCAGTGCTTTGCTCACTTGTACAGTAGTATTTCTCTCCTCAATCTCTTCTCCCCTGGTCATGCTTATTGGTCTTTTATTTATCAAAGGAAAAAAAAAGCATTGTTTCCAGTGACATTTCCTCATTATCTTTTATGTGTAATGAATACTTTTTGTTGTTTTAAGAGCTCATTTAGGCGATTCAAGCAGGTATTATTACGGGTACCTATCTGGATCCATGCCAGTCATTCTATTGCCACAGACTACAGTATCATCAGGGATCTTTCTGGTGTGTGAGTTGAAATAACAAGTATGGGATCTCATTGTCTGATCCAGGATTTTCCTCTATATTGCAGCAGACAAGAGGAAGAAAACAAATGGAGTTGCTTATACTAAATTAACCAGATTTAAGCATTAGTAATAACCAAATTTTCCAAATGTTTCCAAAAGGTCCAGCTTCAGTAGGTATTATAATTTTTTTTTCCTCTGCTTTAATGTTAGAAAGAAAGGTAACCTGAATTAGGTGGACACTAACTTCTCACGCCCCCCACCCCATGGGTCTATCCCACTATTCCCTTGTAAGGAAAATAACTTTAAAAATGCCCAATTTGTTCTTTGTGTTCACCCATCTCTGCTTATAAAACCAACCAGCTCAACCAAACACTTATTCTAGTGTGGAATGAAGTGTTGCCCAATTGCATAATGGAAAAATAAAGCCAGCTGAGGTCTTTAAAAAACTAAATTCTTTGTGATTTTGTCTTTGCCGGTGTTTTTTTGAAAAATATTTAGAGAAGATTAAGTTACTAAATTGAAATAATATAACTTGAAACAAACCCTCTGAAAGGACCTGACTCTAAGGAAGTATTCTAACTATGTTGGCAAGCAGAACTGTCTGAAGGATTATAAAAAGACTATGACCTATATAGCTAGGCACTTCCAATGCTTACCAGTGTTTGGGTGACAGTTACTAAAGAATAAATGCACACAAAATGTTACTAACTGTTGCCAAGACCTCCGCCATAGCTCATATATTTCCTCACAGAAATAAATGAGTTCTTTTTGTCCTGGTCTCACAACAGAACACGATAAAAGTTTAGATTTTTGTCCTTTTCACAGACAAAAAGAAATACCAGTCAGGTTTTCATTTGTGTTTCTCTGATCAGGTGCAAAGATGAACATTTTTAAGGAAAGTTGCCTGTTCTTTCATTTTTGCTTATTTTTTTAAAATCACATATAGACTTCAATCAACTTTAGGAAGGACTTTATATATTAGGAATAAAAACCCACTACTTATAAGTTGAAATATTTCCTAGTTTGTTGTTTGTCCGCTAAATTGGGTATTTTGAGGTTTATCAGGAGCAATTTTCCAAGTTTCACAATTTTAAAGTAAATAATTTATTTATGCCTATGATTTTTTATTTACATTGAGATTTTTGATCCTAGAGATATTATCCTGGTCTTTGTTGCATAGAATCAATTGATGTTTATCTTTTCCAGTGGTATTCCATAATATTTATTCCTCTCTACTGAATCAATATGTCTCTTTATAATATGCTATGTGTTTATACATACGTCTATCTGTTCCAGCTTTTACTATCTGGTTCCATTGATCTAGAAAGTATTGCTCACAAATGTCTTATAATTATAATGTTAAATGTTATGACATCACAGAAGTTGAGCATTCCTCCCAAACACAGACACCCAGCTTCTGGTCTTGTTGATGTTTGTCATTCTGGGAATTCTCTGATTGTTTATGCTTATTTTTCCTTGTGAATTTAATATTCAAGAATTTTATTTATTTATTTATTTATTTATTTATTTATTTATTTTTGTCTTTTTGAGACAGGGTCTCGCTATGCAGTTGAGGCTGGCCTTGAGCTCACTTTTGTAGCCCAGGCTGGTCTCGAACTCGCACTGATCCTCCTGCCTCAGCCTCCCGAGAGCTGGGATTACAGGTGTGAGCCACCACGACCAGCTATTCAAGAATTTTAGTTCCAAAAAAAATCTTTTAACATGAGATTGCAGTAGTACCATAAAATCATTCTGGAAAAGTGGAACCTCAGGGCTGGGGAGATAGCTCAGTAGAATAAATGCTTGCCTGGCAAGTGCAAGGTCCTGAGTTTAATCCCTGGTCCCACTAAAAAAACAAAAAAGTAGAACCTCTAATAACAGGCTTTATAGAAAAATATGTCTTTTGTTTCCCCAGTTGTTCCAACCTATTATCATATATTTATGCTGTATATATTTTATGCTTTTATTTATGCTTTCATATAGTTATATGCTTTATATACCTTGAAACTTTTAAATGAAATCTTTCCTTTTTTATGTCTCCCAACTAATATTGATTTACATATATGAAGCTTACTTATATGAAACTTCTAACTTTTGAATGGTTCGTTGCCATTTTACTGAATTAGCATATTATTAGCAGTGGTTGTTTGCTAATTTTCTTCACTTTTCTACATATTCCTTATTGAAATCCAATCTTAAAAGGAAAAGAATTAGGGAGGTAGTTTAGGCTTAGGCTGTGCTTAAGTTCAATCCTCAGTACTATGACTAACACACACACACACACACACACACACACACACACACACACACAATTCCTTTACATTCCTGGTTTACATCATCTTTTTGTCATTTTTCTAGTGCCTCAAAATTTAACGCACCAATGCCAAAATCTTGTTTTTAATATAGGTTTAATTGATAAGGCAGCAGTCACTAGCCATATGTAGTTATCACAACTAAATACCATACAAACTCAATATAAAACTCATTAAAGCAAAATCTAAAATGAATAGTAACAACTCCCCTAAATGATAGCACTGTTAATTAAATAACTACTTCTGTGGGGACAAATGAATTCAATAAATCACTGGCTAATCGACTCAGAAAGTGGAGAAAGATTGGAGATGTGTAGAGGGAGAAAGAGAGAGAGAGAGAGAGAGACAGAGAGACAGATAGACAGAGACACAGAGAGATAGAGACAGACATATAAATATTTTATGAAGGAAATCATAACGGAACAAACAATTACAAATATGGAGGAATCTTTATTATATGCTTGGATGTGGTTTTAATAGGGTTGATGTTTGGATTTCTGTATGCTTCAGAATTGTTTGTCTGATTATATGTCAGACTGTCTCCCCATATTTGGGGAGTTTTCTGCTATTACTTCTGTCAATATTTTTTGTATCACTTGTATTGACTCTTTTTTTTTCTCATTGATGCCTATTAGTCTTATGTTGCTCAAGATCCCAAAAATTCAGCACAGGAACAGTATGCTAAAAGCCACTAGAGAAAAGAAACAACACATTTAAAGGAAAACCCATCAGAATAATGGCAAATTTCTCTTCACAAATCATGAAGTTAAGAAGAATAGAGAGCAAAGTACTTTGAGTCTTGCAAGAAAACAAATTCCAGCCCAGACTGATATAGCCTGCAAAACTCTCTTGCATGTATAATGGAGAAATGAAATACTTCCAGAACAAAGAATAACTAAAGAGTATCATAATGACAATGTCAACCCTACACAGTTTACTAAAAGATATACTAGAGAGTGATGAAAGTGACCACAGCTCCATGAAGGAGAATGGAAAGACCCCACCAAATAGGGCAAACAATTGAACACAATATAAAAAGGGACATACAACCATAGTCTATCAACTGTTCTTTTGTACACATCTGCAAAATATTGCCATCAGCATATTCTACAAATGGGCTTCTTCTGCACCCTAAGAATAATGATTCTATCTGGGTCTACAGGGCAAATATCAAGGAAATAGCAGTAGCTCAGTCCCACAAGTGACACCTGAAAACCAGTAAGCATCATGGACACCGTCCATGTACATGACACACTAGAAGTTTGTACAATATCATATTTCCAAACTGTTAGTTGTTCTGGTCATATATTTGCCATTCCAGAATTTATGTTATGTTTTATTATTAGTAGCTCTTTATTACCATGGATACTTTTTCTTAGTTGATATTTTTGTACATATTAACCTATTCAAATACTATGTGAGTACTCTGAATTGATCACAGATTCCTACATATGATACACAACATTTTTGCTTCTAAGCTAGATTCATGATTTGGTTTGAATTTTGGAATATTTTTAAATATTTAATTTAATTTTTAACTAAATAGTAATTATTTTTTTAAAAAATAAAAATTATAGAATAAAAATAGTTTAAAAAACATACAGAGGAAAGCAGAAACCATAAACTGCCAACTGCGTTCTTTGTTTTATTTTTTTGCAAATGAAGATATGGGTAAAATAGATGATAAAGAAGTTCTCTGATAAAACTTATATTAACAGAAATCATCCACATGAATGAAAAGTATAAAACTTTAATTTTGCTCAAGCGTGGCTGAAATATTAATTGTAACCAAAGAGTCATAATTTTATTAAATAAAATACTTTTGGGCAGTAAAGAAAATTCTCATCAGTTTTATAAAATATAGAGTCTATGATTTTTTTGTATTTTAGTAGAAATATTATAAACAAGTTACAATAAAAATTAAAATCAAGAGCAGCTACAGAGAGAATGTGAGCGTGCACATGAAAGTAGGGTGAAGTTCTACTTGAGTTCTATTACCACATATTCTGTATTTTGGCATCATCAGAATTATTCTAGAGCCAAGTCTTTATTATGCTTTTCAACTCTAAATAATTAAATAATTTTTTTTTTTTTTTTGTCTTTTTGAGACAGGGTCTCACTATGCAGTTGAGGCTGGCCTTGAGCTCACTTTTGTAGCCCAGGCTGGTCTCGAACTCGCACTGATCCTCCTACCTCCGCCTCCCGAGTGCTGGGATTACAGGCGTGCGCCACCACGCCCGGCTACAACTCTAAATAATTTAACATTGTATATTTAGAATATGATCCCTAACCTAGTAGGTACAATTGCTATAATGTCTCATTTTCTTTCTTGTCAAGATAAGTTAACTTGAATAGGATGGGTTTTTTTTTTTAAGTTTTATTTTATCCCCTGTAGGGTGTGCAATAGTAATCTCCTAAACCATATGTGGATAAGGAAACTCCAGAATGGGATTTGGATTTTAAAAGAATCTTTGTACTTGTCATTTAGCTAGAGAATTTGAAATGAGATGATTTTGCCTGAGTGCACCCTAAATTTAACACAAATCTCCTTATAAGAAAGTGGAAGCTGCCAGGATGAACTGTTTCCTGGCACACTTAGACATAGCACAACCTTGCCATTTTGGACTTGATAGCAGAATTTGGACATTAGAACTGTAAGAGAATGCATTGCTATTGCATTAAGCTCATATTAATGCCGTGAAAATTACTTTGAAGTCTATAAACTCACTTTACTGTCTAACTCTCCAGTGTAGGTGGTTAGAAAGTTGATTTCCTATGAGAAACGATTATAATAATTTTGTTTGAATATCTAACCAGAGAGATATCAGAAAAAATAAGTTATTATACTAGCACTAGTCTTTCACAATACAGTTTGTATCTTTGAAAAATAAAATGAATAAACATGAATGAGTTATGGAAGAATCTGAGAATATTGTGAAGACTTTTCTTACTCTGCTGCCTATTACCACAATGTAACGTCTATAAAATTCAGCATTTAAATTTTTAAATTTAAATGAGCAGTAGCTAATTGTACGATTAAGCTATTTGATATAAATAAAAATTCTAATTATTTTAACAAAATATTCTACCATATAGCAAGAGTAATAGATGATATATGAATATACACAATTAAAAATGCTGATTGAAATTTTGGAGGATATAAAATTAGTATATTGATAGAGTAGATCTTGTCTAAATTATATTCAATATACACTGCTTTAATAAACATAAATGTAGAAAATCAACACTTCAAAGTCAGAGAAATAATGAAAATAGTGAGTTCCAGTGCAGATAAAATGTGAACATACTATTATAAATTCTTAAAGCTTAAATGGTAATGGCAGCATCATATATTATAACCTATTGTAGAAATTTTTAGTTAACCTAACATTTCATGATATTCTCAGTTTTATCCAATGTGAGCAAATAGTAGAGGAATGAGAAGGATTAATATTTATTTATTTATTTATTTATTTATTTATTTAATGAGCAGAACATATTTATGAAGGGAAAGAAAGCTCCTGTCCAAGAGAGGGACAGGAAGGGGGTTCCTGAGTGCATGTCCCCTGAGAAGCATTAATATTTAAAATGATGAGTGAAAAATGTAAGAGGACTTCCAAACATTTTCTAAATAAAAATAAAAAGTGAAAACATAAATAAGATATGATGGAAAAATAAGATTACTCAGCTCATTCCATAGATCACAAAAATAATCACCGAAGTTCAAGGAAACCAATAGTTTTCTTATATACAAACTGCATGTAGTAAAGAAAAGAGTTCTTTATGAACAGCAAAGAAAGCACTTCAAATGCATCCACCTCCATTATTTCTAAATTGACATTGTTACTCTCCAGATAGGCGTTGCATAAATTTTCTTTTCTTGACTCTAAGTCTTTTTATTAATTAAGCTTATTGATACAGGTATCTATAATAATCACATTCATTATAAGGAATCTGTACCTGTACATTATAAGCCTTGATTCTTCTTTTTCCTATTCCCCTAATCTCCTCAGAAAAAAAATAAAAATATTTTTGCTTAAATTTCTCGATGGAGATCTGTGAGAGGTTTGAGTGAAATTTCAAGCACAGAAATTATACCGTAAAGAAGAAATCAAGACGTTTTATGTTGTAGCAACTTCTCACAGGAATGTAAACATGTACTATGCATGTACATATATTAAATCAATAAATTTGTAAATCAATAAATCAGTAACTGTGGGGTAAAATGTAGTTAGCTTTTTTTTTTCAGCCTGAAATTACTGGAGAGTAACACAAGCAAAATGAAAATACACTTCAGGCCATGTGTACAATTGTGAGTTTCCAGTAGCCACATTAAAAAGCTTTAGAAATGCAAAAAAGGAAATGATATACATATAGTTATTACAAAGTTAATGGGCATTTACTAATAGCTGATAATTATGTCCTATGGCAGTGGTAATGAACCCATGGCATGTATGCCACAGTAGGCCATTTCTGTCATTCAAAGCTCTAGAAGGTTTGTCAGCAGTGCTCTATGAATATTCGCAGTAAGTATATTCCTAGCTAAACATATGGACAATACAAATGTCTATCAATTTCTTTTATTTTTATGCATTTTGTATTTTGTACAAGGTCTCATTGTGCAGCTTGGACTTGGAGTGATCTTCTTGTATTCAGCCTCCCCAGAGCTGGGATCACAGATGTGCACCACCATGCCTGGACTTGGTGGCCAGCTCAGCATACACGTGGTACCGGGGTTTGAATCCTGTTCCTTGAACTTGCCTAAGCAGGCACTTAATCCACTGAGCTATCTTAATTGTCCACCATTTCTTTCCTCAGTTCTGATCCATTTCCCTTTTTCTTTTTTTATAATTAATTTTGAATGTGTCTGATCATTTCCTCCAAGAGAGAAACAGAAGCAGAAATCATGATGTATTTATCATTTATAACTGATGGCACAGGAGGAAGAAGCTTAAATGTAAAATTACACTGCGATATCGATTTTTTCAAATCATGGGGAGTAAAAGCTTCTCTGATTTTAAGAACCTCCAGTATCAAAATGTATTACTTAATGTTACATGCAATTGCCTTTGAACGTATTTGAAATTTGCATGCTTAATTATTGTTGTGGTAAGTAGGCAATATGAAAATGTTTGGGCCTGTAAACCTACAGAATGAACACTTTTGGAATGTGTACTTCAAAGACTGCTATGCTTCATAATTGTCCATAGAGGTAATTCACAATTAAACTTTACCTGAAAGCACACACACTCAAGCAACACATTTTAGCCTGCAAGCTAAACTGAAGAGTATAAGTAAAAAGGAAGCAGGACCAGGAATATAGCTCAGCAGCACACATATCTGCCTGGCAAGAGCAAGGTCCTGAGTTCCATTTCTGTCACCCCCCCCAAAAAAAGAGTAAATAATAAGGAACTGGGGGATTATTTCAACTGGACCAACATGGACTTAACTCAGGAGCAGATTGCTGTAAAGAATTTTGTGTCAGATGGCCACTGAAGGAGTCGCGCCCCTGGAGCATATGTAGGCACTGTGGTGATAGCGGTAGCAGTGGGGTGTGTGTGTGTCTGCGTGTGCATGTGTGTCTGTGTCTGTGTGTGTATATAGACATTTAACAGAATTCATTTCAGAAACTAAAAGGGTGATGGTCAAACAAGACTGTTAAACTTCAGACAAAATACATTGGATTTTTAATTTCTCAATAAAAAATCAATACAGTCAAAAGCACCTATGAATATATGATGATATTAAATGAAAAGGATAAAGCAAAACAATGGGTATAATCACAATGCAAGTTTTTCCTTTCACTGTCTATTTCAAGAGAAACACTCCTTTGTTAAGCCTGTTCCATATGGGGTTGGTCATGGAACTGCAGCAACACAGAACCAACAATAAGCTGCAATCATCCATGTTACTCAGGCTTTTGCTTTCTGTGGTGCCAGTTACCCATGACCTAGTATACTTTAAAAATGTTAATGAACGACTCCAGAAATATGTACTTCTTAAGTTTTAAATTGTATACAGACATACATATTGGATGAAATCTCTTGTGCGTCATAGACATGAACCAAAACTTTCTCCAGCAGATGACACTACACAAAGTAGGGGTCTTGTTTGTCACTTAGTAACCATCGTGATTATCACGGGGACCATTAGCATATCACAATACTTCTGTTCAAGTAACCCTTATTTTCCTCAACAGTGTTTTCAAGGTGATACTTGCAAGGCAAAGAGAAATCATAAAGTCCTTCCTTTAGGGGAAGGATCATATGTTAAGGCTTCTATGAATATATCTTTTTTTTCTGTGCAATTGTAAAAAGTGGAAAAATTGGTATTGATTTTGCTGTTACCCATCAAATGTTATGCCCATAGTTTGAGGAAAGTTTAGTCATGCACCTCAATTTATGTAAGCAAATAATTTGAGAAGAAGGGGAAGAGGGCCGAATGGTGACATTTTATCTCTTATCATAGTACGCTACTATCTTGCCCTATTCTTTAATTGTTACAGATCTCCATCGAGAAATTTAAGCAAAAGTATTGAAATAATCCCCCAGTTCCTTATTATTTACTCTTTTTTTGGGGGGGGTGACAGAAATGGAACTCATATTCACCCTAATTTCTTAGGGTGATTAATCTATAAAATAACCTTCATCATAGGTTTGTGCACATAGGAAAATACACAATCTATACAAAACTCAGAATTATCCATTGTCTCAGGCCTCGACTCATAGTATTGGAATCTATATTGTACTGTACTATATTGTATTGTATTATATATTATATTATGTTATATTATCATATTATATTTGATAGGTTGTTCATCAAGCAACACAGTAAAGAAATAGGAAAGGTAAAAGAAGTCTTTATTTACTCCAATGATACAGAGAGGATCGAGGGCAGATGAGTCAGATAGATGCTCTGGCCTGAGAAAAACCAAGCTGTAGCTTTTATGTACTTTTGTTAGGGTTAGAATTTAAGGGGGGGATATTTAGAAATATCTGATTGCCGTGTTTCCTGTGGAGGTGGGAAAGGTATAAGGTTGGAGAAGGTGAAGATGGTCTCTGGGAAAGTAAGTTGATGTTGTAAGGCCTTCAGCCATATTAGATGACCACCATAATAATAATCTAGCAATTTATACTAGGGCCAGAACCATCCATATTATGTTATATTACATATTATACTATATTATATTATATTATATCATATCATATCATATCATATTTATTATTATTCTAGAATAATTTACATATGTTCACACAGAAAGACAGATTGACTTTAAGAAATTGGCTGAAGTGATTTTTGGCTCTGAAAAGTAGAAAATCTGTAGGAAAGTCCAGCAGACTGGAATTCAGATGACAATTGAAGTTTCAGGCTTGAGTCTGAAATCCATAGTAGGACAAGCAGTTGAAAATTCAGATAATTTCTATATTGCAGACATGAATCATGCATAAATTCCTCCTTCTTTAGGAAATTGCAGCATTTTTCTCAAAAGGCTATATCAGTCCGTGTTTTCTAGAGAAATAGATACAATACAAAATATACAAATGTATAAGAAATTGCAAGTTTGCCTTATGATGAGCAAGCACCGAGTTGGATAGGAAAGAACTCAGAGGGCTCTGCACACTGGAGGCCAAAGAGCTCTGTTCAGGGTCTGGAGCTACTGCAGTGTCTGTGCAAGTCCATAAGAGCAAGCTGATTGTTGTACACTGGAAGGCTGAAGAACTTCTGCCAGAAGGCTGAGATTCCCAGGTGGAAGCTAAAGAGTCCGTGCAGAAGCCAGGAGACTATGTTCAAGCTGAAGGTGAAGACTGGAGCTCCTCCAAAGAACCAGCCATAGGTCCTCCTACACCATTGCATTTTTATTTTATGCAGCCTACCCTCCCTGAGAAAGAGGGGTCCTTCATGCTCATACCATCTCTGTGCCTTCCTCTTACACAGGCTGAGCATGTTTACAAAGTAAAGACAGTGACCCACTACAGAACCACTTTGTTAAACTTCTAAACTTCTCCAGTTGACACAATGAAAGACATCCTAGAGCCTTTAGGGGGTGTCCTCTATATCCCAGGATGTAGAACTGCTGAATTATTTAGTTAAGCTTTCAGGCTTCTCAAGTGGACACAAATATTTCAAGTCTTTCAATTGATGGCATGCAGTGAAAAGGAGTGCTTTGAGGAAAGTCCATGAAAATGTGTCATTTGCTATATTTTTATAAATTAGACATTCACCATATTCTACCATCTCTCATATTTTGCTTGCCTTTTGAACTTATTTTAACATGTGTTTTATTTTCATCTACACCGTCTCCAATGAATTGTGAGACACAGATTACGTCTTAGGAAAGTGGTTCAAAAGTGATGGCAAGGTTCCCTCTCTTCTTTGTGGTATTCTGATTTTTCCAGAAAGATGGCCAAATCTCTGCCCCAAATCCCTGAATGAAAGGGTGAAAACTGACCGCAGGGAAAGGCTGCTTCATGGGCATATGGAGGAGGTGACCGTACATTCATCCTGATGTGGGGAGGTTTTCGAAGCTCACATGTTTCTCTGGCCCCTCAGAAAGTTGTCCTGGATGCTGGTGTTGAAGACTGCAAGCATGCTGCATGAGGAGCCATGACTGCAGGCAGCACACTGTCCTCTGAACTGACCACTGGGGGTCCAGCACCCAGCCCAAGAAAGCCAAAAGGGAGACCCCACTTCCAATGAACCAAGTCCTCAAGAAGAGAATATTTTCTATAGAGATTCCTTCTTTCTCTTTTGGATACTGTTCAGTTGTTTATTTTGTTTATTAGAAAACACATTGTTCTCCTAACTTATAATTTGCATATTTCTGTCAGTGCTGTATATAAGTTTTACTACCAAGACAAACCAAAGGGAGTTTTTATTATTAGGGCTGAGAAATCATATGCTTACTTGTCGCATTTTATTCAGTGAAGTTCTAAAATCCACTTTAATCACATTCTAATACCAACCTGATCTATTAGTAGCTAATCAACATAATGTCCTCTTTCTTTAGTAAGCATTTCCTTCACTCTTTCACCTCTTTCAGGGCACAAACATGTTCATGTCTGTTTCTGTGCCTAACACCTTTGTTTCCATCTTTAATTCAAATTTTTGTATTTAAGATCCAGTGCATCTTTTACACATCTGAACTGCATGTAGTCTTTTGATTTCACACTGCTATACTTGAATTGATGCTACATGTTCTTGCCAATCTTGCATCTGTTTTACAATCTGTTTTACATTCTTGTGATTTCTCAGTCTCTTAGTCAAATAATCTGAAGCATCACTAGGCTTCAGCCTCTCTCTCTCTCTCTCTCTCTCTCTCTCTCTCTCTCTCTCTCTCTCTGTCTCTCCTGTTGCTGTCTAAATGCCTTGCCTATTTTTGCCCAATCAGTAACAAATATTAGGGATGGTGGCTCCCATGTCTCATCCTTAATGGCAAGGAGACAATGTAAGATAGTAAATGTACTGGTTCTTTCCCTTTTGAATTTACTTGATTAATAATCTTGCAGAATAAAACAAATACTCACAGTTTTTAAGAATCTTTAATTAACATAGAATACCGGATATTAGAAAAAATTTTTATCTTCTGCACTAAGCATGCATTTTTCTACCCTGACATGCTAAAAACTGAATTTTCCTTTTGTTCTTTGAAAGAACCACATTCAAGTCATAATCAAGCAAGATGCAGTCTGGTTCCATGCTCCATCTTTAGAAGAATTTACCACCATAATCCAAGAAATATTTTAAGATCAATTAATCTCCTAGATAAAATTTTGTGACATTTAGAAATGAAAGGTCTGTGGAATAAAGCACCTGCTTAGGCAGATGCAAGGATGGAAGTTCCATCCCCTGAGGGCCTTGCTGGCCCCACCCCCAGGCATGCTGAGGCACTTCTCCACTGCTGGTGGGAATGCAGACTGGCCCAGCCATTACACAAATCAGTGACTGAGACTGGGTGTAGTAGCTCACACCTATAATCCCAGTGCTTGGGAGCCTGAAAATAGGAGGATCACAAATTTGATCTGTGTAATGGGACTCTGTAGATCTTAGACTAAACACATAAAAACAAAACAAAAGAGAAAGGAATGAAAGCTCCAACTTTCCATAGGTCTTTCTTTGTTGCATATGAGCTTTGGCACGTATTGTATACATGCCTGCCTCAGTGTCAGGAAAGTTTCCTTCTATTCCTATTTCTGTTGTTTGTTTTAATAATGAATAATGTTGAATTATGTTAGTATTTTTCAGTAGTTATTGGGATTATCATGGGTTTTTACTTTTTCTGTTAAAATATTTTATATTGATTTATTCTTAGGTATTAAAGCACTGCTGCATTTATGAAGTAATTCCTCTTTTGTAGAGGATCCATTTTAAGGCTAGATGTAGTAAACAATGCCTGAAATACTTGCTGTCCTGGCGGCACAGCTGGGAGCACTGCAAACTCTAAGTCAGCTTGGACAAAGTAGTTAGAGCTCATTTCAGAAAAAAAGCTGTATCACAACTACTCTACTTAACTTTCTAGTGATTTCAGGAGACTAAGTGGGTTGGTGTCTATATTTATAGGGATAGTAGTCTAGTTTCTATTTCTTAAGAACCTTTGGTCTGAATTCAGTATCCTGGTTCTAGTGTCTCACAGAAAGAATTGGGAAGTATTCTCTCCTAAGTGTTTATCAGTTATGAAGATTAATTCTTCACCATATGAAGCAGAACTGAGCAGTTTAAAACATTGACAGATACAATATTTGAAGGATATGCACACATAAGCTTGTGATAATTTACTTTTTTTATCATTTCAATACATCCAATTTTGTCCATTTGCAGCTATTAAATTCCATTTGATCTTATATGACCATTTATTGCTATCTTTGCCCTAACTGTGCATACTTATGGAAATATTAAAAAGCTGTTACTAACTCAATTATTATATTACTGGCTCTAAAGTGATTTTTCCTGGTTGTCAAATTGTCCTTTAAGTACACCAAGACTTCTTTATTTAATATATTATAAGAGAAATATTAACATACAGCATCCTTTAATGATTTTAATGGTCCCGAGGAAGTCTATTATATTCTTATTTTAATATTCATTTTTTAGATATGGTAGTAGCACAAAGATGAACCTTGGGTGGGGAAAATTATGACGTATCTTTGAGTTTTGAGAAAGTAAATATAAGATCAAGATTCAATGAGGGCTTTTGTAAGTTGAATTCTAAGTACACTTCAGGATTCATTTGGATTGAAAATGTGGCCCCGCTTCACTCTGCAGCTACCAGAACAAGCCCCTTGACAGCTCCCTAACACTACGTGGCACTTTATTAAATGTTCGCTATAAATTCTTGCTCTTGTAGAGTTTAACTTTAATTAGTTTACACTAATGCAGTGTTCTTCCTAGAATGAATGTCATTGAAGGGTTGTGGATTGATTTCTCAGATAATAATGAAGGTTACTAACAAAAGACTATTTGAGCTCTGATCCTAATTTAGAACATCAAATAAGTTTAATTTCCCCATCTCATTGGCAATTATTTTCATAAGTTGCATTATATCAAAAGAAAGAAAAGCTATGTTATTCATATTTCTGTTACCTAGCTCTGGATTACATTTCACACTGTAATAACCAACAGGCTGTAGAAAATGGAATATTTATAGCAACATGGTTATCATCTTAATTAAGGTATATCTGAGATGAACTGAAATCTCTGTGTTCTTTCCCTTGATCAGACAATTTTTGTCATGGTCTAGAAACTTAGATCGAATTACATGGCTTGATTGTTTTTTAAACTGATTATTGAGTTCTCTAGATATTTATTGGTTCCTTGGGATCCATTATCTATATTTATAAAGTGCCATATCTAACTGGCAAATTTATTCTGCTTACATTTGTAAATTGCCCGTTTGGTGGTCAAATTGTGTTTAACAGCACTAACTTTATTATGCAAAGGAATTTAATTAAATAAACTATTTTAGATTCTCCAAGAGGTGTTGTACTGGCTACACATGACAAGGTGGACAGACTATAGCCACTGCAAATACTGGAGCTTCCATAATCTTTAACATATTATAGAATTAATCTAAATTACTGATAAATGTGGATCACATCAACAGATTAAAACTTCATTTACTTCAGTGCAGCTTATAAAGACACTCAGATGAGTACCACAAATTATTATTGAGAGTTTAGAACATAAACACGAATGATCTGATGACACAAATTTAGAGCCAAAAGGGATGTCAGTGATCATTTAGCCTAATTTATAATTAAGGCAAAAATCCCCAAAATTCTATGTATTTGATAATGGCCGATTATATTTCATTTGAGCAAATTCCACAGCATAAAGTGTCATTAGCTCACAGAGGTCCTCACTACATCTGCAAGCACCAGAGAAGTGGCTCGCTCTCGCAGAGGAGCCTGCACCCTCGTCAGGAAGACTACCCGGGGTCAAACTCTATTTTTGTTGCCTCTTCACTGGGAAGCAGGGAAGCATTTTACATAACTTCTGTACTTCAATTTTGTGATATGTAAAATTGATTTCTATAAAGGTTAAAAGTGATAAATGGACACAAAGACACAAAGTTAATATTACACAAATACCCAGCATTTCATGAAAGCAATAATATTATTAAATTCTGTGGGTATATTAAATCCAAATATGTCTCACAGGACCTTCCGCTCACTAGTTCTAGATCCAGTTCTGAAACTACATGGTAAAAAATGTATCTGTGTTCTCTATTTTCAATCTTATCTTGCTTTTCTTCTGGCAAGATATTAGCAACTCTATAAAATGCATCAACACTATCTGCAAATCAAGGGAGCCCAGATTAAGATTCATAGGTTTTGAGGTTTCTTTTTTTAATGTTTGGCTGATTCAGTATACTCCAAACTTCTATGCATAAATTAAATAAATAGATACCCCCAGATTTATCCACAAAAGTTATGCACATTTTCCTTTTAGCAAAAATGCAAACACTAGATATAGAAAGAAGAAAGTATGATACGTGCCCACAGAAACATTCACACTTGCACACATTTGTTGCCCATACCTACTGCAAATAGAGATGGAGGCATTTCAGAACCACCATTTTCTCTTAAACTTAAGAAAAATACAAATAAATTGAAATGAACAGCATAGCACTGGAGAGTGTAGCACAGTGGCAGAGTGTCTGCTTCGCATCTCCTCTGCCCTGGGTTCGATCTCTAGTACTGTAAGAAGGAAAGAGGAAAAAAATAAAACTGTTGTTTTTGAGACATTATAAGTAAGTCAATGTTACAAAATAAACAGGAATTATTATCACTTCATTTCAAAAAGCAAGGTCATTTGCATTTCTGGTGTACTGTACTTACACCAAGCCTTTTAAAATTGATGGTCTTAGAAAGGAGACCATAAGGAAATAACACATATTAGTCAGAATGATTTGGATTCTGAAGGACAGAAACCACTTGCTGTCCTATCTATGGGCTTGTTGGTTCAATCAGAAGGTTGGTTTTGACAAACTATGCTTAAAATCATTTGCACTTCACTCACAGATTTTGGGTTGTCGTGAGACAAAAGCTGCTGGTATTTTAACATCATGCCAAAACTATAAAGGAGGAATAAAATTATTAACTAGAAGCTAGACACATACTGATTTTTACCCTTACTTGCCAACTTGAGTGGCTTGAGAAACACCTGTGAGATTAGTAAAGTGCCCTCTTGGGTGTATCCTGGGAGTGGACTTGATCTTGTCCTGGCTCCTCCCTGTCTGGGTCCTTCCTCATCCTCTGGTTCTCAACTGACATAAAGTGAGCAGCTCTTTTCTGCCACATTTTCCATGCTGTTTCTGGTCCAAAGCCAGCAGAACACAAACTGGAACCCAGAGGCAAAATAAACTGCCTCTGAATTAAATTGTATATGTCAGGTATTTGATCACGTCAACAGATAGGGTCCTAACATAGATGTCTTAATAAGATGCTTGAGTTATTATAAAGTTTGAAGAGTATATTACTCATTTAGAGCACTTGTGTGTACCTGGAAGCTTCTTCACCACCTGATAGAATCTGGGCAAGAAATCTGTATCAGGCTTTTTAGATTGTTCAACAGATTTTGTATTCATTTTGTTGTTTTCCTAAAGTTGGACTGAACTCCCAGAGGGTAAGAATCAAAACTTCCTGTTGGAGGACCTCCACAAGTACAGATATTTAATTAAGTAAATGACTTTAAAAGCACTGAATCATTCATTAATATAACAGCTCTACTGCTTAAAAAGCAATTTTTAAAGAAATCAACTTCAAAACATTACTGTGAACACATATCAAGAAGCTTTTTAAAACTCAACAAACTATGATACTGCAGGAGCACTCACTAATGTTTTTTTAGAATATGAAAGACAAAAAGGCTAACACTGATCATTCTCTAGGACTTTGATAACAAGAGGAATAGTTTGGCAATGATGACATATTCTGCTTCTGTTCTCTTTCCCTTGTAGCACCTGGTGAGTCCTCAGGAGGCGTAACTGAAAAATTGAAAGCAGATGGCCCTCAAGAAGAGCCTAGTAGCAATTCTGTTGCACCAAGACTTCTGAATAGTCCATCAACCTGCCTGGTGAGGTCATGCTGATTTTTATCATCATGAAGTAATGGCTAAGCAAAAGAAAATCAGAATGTCCTAGGAAGTGCCACGGACACAGCAACAAAGGTTTCTATGCCAGTATTATTCTATAAGCTTCACAGTAGCAATCATATTTGGGTGACTGGATCAAACTGTCCAGTGCTGTGTAAGTGTGGTCACTGTGAGCAGACTGAATTTTATTTAAAGACATCATCAGTCTTGTTTAAAGAAGTGTATTCTTGTCATCATATGAAGTGTTGATGAGAATCCATCCTTCTGTAAAATTTAGGAAATGAAAAAGAGGTGGACCCAAATGGGAACTCTGGGAAGATAACTAAGGACATTTGAGAATTTGTTAGAAATTCAATTTTGGGGGCATCATTCCAAGCCTCCTGAGTTAAAAACTCTTTGAATAAAGCCCTGCAACTCTGCAAGGTTTTTAAAAAGCTTTCAGATAAAATGAAAACTGAGCTTTAGGAATAGGGAGAAGAGATGTCTTTGGTAAAAGGAGATGAAAGAAGAAAGAAAAAAATCAAGATATATCATACATAGAACCAAATACCCTGCAGTGAATGTGGTCATTATGTATATTTGAATTATATCAATAAACCTACATAAAAATTAAAAGCCTTTAGATGACCTGATGCACTTGTCACAAGAATAGAAATCCAAATATTGAATGAAAAATTACAACCTGGGCAATGTTTCAATAAACAAGTGAAACCTACTATAGGAGCTTGCTTAGAAAGTAGTTTCTTGTGAGGACCAGCCAAATAGCTCAGTGGATTAAGGCACCTGCAAGCAGGTACAGGGGCCAGGGGTTTGATCCCCAGGTCTGCTCTGCTCCCTTTCCACTCCCCCCGCTCCCATAATTGAGACTGGATGTGGTGGTGTGCACCTGTAATCCCAGCTCTTGGGATGCTCTAAACAGAACAAGCATATCACTAGAGTGTGATCTGTAGACCCTTCCCTAAAATACAAACCAAACAAGTAGTTTCTTGTAGTAAACTTATAGATACTGATTTGAAGGCACCAGATCATTGATAAATGTTACTAGAAGTGATTTCTTCAGTTGCAATGAAACCATCTAAGTATGTTGGTTACTTTTGTGTCATATTTAAGTAAAATCTACAAAGATCTAGTATATAGTACTCCAGCACATGACATTTTTTCTCAACTGAAGATTCAAATGGCCACATCCTCACAATTATCTGCTGTTCCAACACTTTTTATGAGGGGAGGGGAGGGGAGGGGCTAAGCTACGCCTTTGGGTCTGTGAGATGCTTGCCAAAAGCCCTCTTTCTGCTTAAGGATGGGAAATGCACACAGGAGGCTCCCTTATGCATTGAAAGGAAGCCTGCTATGCAACCTGACATATGATATAGTAATGTACACCTGGGTTTCCCTGCTTTTATTTTTAAAAAGATAGTCTGATATTAACTTAATGGAAATTACTTGCCTTACAAGTAAAATGTTGGCTCTTAACCATGGCCCTACTTGTAAAGACCTATCATGGAGCTTTAAGAAAGTTTGTGAGCTGAAACTTCAACTCCAGAGGTTCAACCCCAGAAGTCTGAGAAAAAAAAAATTAAAATATTGTCTTCAAGACATCTCTTGTGAACCTATGTGTACTCCAGTCTGAAAAGTGCTCAAATTTGCTACTAAATGTGGTCCAGGCATCAAATATACTGTCACCAGGAAGCCTATTGTAACTTGTAGTGGTTGATACAATGTGTCTACTTGGCTGAATGATTCAGCAGCCCGGTTCCCTGTTGGTGGGAGCCCTACTCTGGGGTACAATTGGTTCTTCCCTGGAGTGTCACCAGGGCCTGCCTAGGATATGATGGATTTCTCCCTAGAACGGGATCAAGGGCCCGTCCTGAGGTATGATTGGTTCCACCCTAGGGCGCAATGAGCCCACGTCAGAATGACTGAGCACAAAAAGACTTTTTAAAGGGCTGAAGGAGGAGTCAACACTTCACTTCGTCGGAGAAGCTTCGGTCTTCGCATTGAGACTGGACTTCATCGTCTGGCTTACAGCCCAGACTCTTCGGCCTCCAGCTTAGATCTTTCGCCATCCGTCGCAGACTCTTCAGCGTCCATCTACAGACACTTCAGTCTTCCATTGCAGACCCATCGGCCGACAGAGACTTACACGGAGTGCTGCAGTGAAGTACAGGCCTCGGGATTGAATTCTTCAGTCTGGAGCATGCAGATGCCCTGTGCGCGCTTCCTCATCTGACTGTGGCTATTGTAAGCCAATCTTACAACTTCTTATAGATTGTATATTTGGTGTTAATATCCATTCCTTATATCTATTCTGTCCCTCTAAGTAAAACCCTGACCAATACATAGCTCCAGACTTCATCTATTTCAAATGTGATTCAGAGTCAATCAGCATTTTATACAAGATCCCTTGGGGGCTGGGGAAATAGCTCAGTAGAATAAGTGCCTGCTGGCAAGTGCACGGTCCTGAGTTCAATCTCAATCCCTGGTACTGATACATATATATATATATATATATATATATATATATATATATATATATATATATATGTATACATATATATATACTCAAAGTATATGTACTTACATATACTAATAGTATATAGTATATATATGTAGTATATAGTATATATCAGTGTATATAGATTAAAATAAATAAAAAATAAACAAGATCCCTTGATAGTTATCCATGTATTAAGCCACAAAGCAATAGACTGAGGGTTTCTCATTAATTTCTCTCCTCTCAGGCGTCTAGGCCCCTAATGTATAAAATTAGCACACCTGTCTATCACAATGCTAAACTATGCATTGATTTTCTTTGTTTAATGACTTATAGGAGTTCTCTTGACATATTAAAATAGTAATATTATGATAATTATTTGGTTTAGAGGCATACAATATGATTCCATGACTGTTCCGGGTTGGTGTTAAATTGAAAATTGGAACGTTTCTTCAAGAACCTCAAACACAATTTGTAAGTCAAGGTTTAATACATCAGATAGTGTGCTCCATGAAGGCTAACCTACCAATTTCCTTTACTCTTACAGTCACTCTTACCTTTACGATAACTGTGTGACAAAGGTGTTGTGGTGCCTATGTTTGCAAGAATAAACTGAGGTCCAAGTATAAGAGTTGAATTGTAGGAAGTCAGACATCTAAGAAATGACTGGTTGATCATTCAAATTGAAACACCACATATCAATTTTTTTCACTTGCTTTAATTCTGTAAGTTGAGCAAAGCATTACATGTATCCTATTTTTCACATAATCCCAATTTATGAGGATTCAAGTTGTGAACTTTTGAAGATGTGAATGGGTATATCAGACTTGTGAGCGAATTTGACTAGACATAATTCGCCTGGAACAGAACTTTTTCGTAAATTGGTAACTTAATGATAAATGATAAATGCTAATTGATTGCAACTTTTCAAAAACTATCTCTTATCACTAAAATGCCAAAATGCCCTGAAATTGGTCCTAAAGATTTTATCAATGAAATTATCCACTTAAAAATTATCCAGTGAAAATGGATAATTGTGCAGCAAACACATTGGAAATTTCTTATCATGTAGGCAGATATGATTTTATTTGGCATATTTTTAGTGAAACCAGAAGAAAAGCACTTCAGATTCTTCCCTTAACTTTACCAAACTAATTACAGGTCTAGCTTGGCTGTGGGACACTGAGCATTGAGTGTCTGCATCTGTATCTATTTATAAATGTGTTACTTTAGAAATTTATCATTATTCTAAACCTATAAGTATATATGAAGGAAGTAGCAAAATTAAAATGATAAAAGTAGTCTATTGTAAGGCATTTAGTCACTGTAGTTTTCTGGTGGAAAATGACCTTGGCTGAATCTTTCATGCACTCTTGCATTTAGCTTAGGATGCATAATTGACACAGCAATCAATTAGCTGGCTGTAGTGACTGCAGCAAGAGGGGATACTTCATATAAATCATTGTTGGTTAAATTGCTGGGGCAATTAATAAATTAGGAAATCTTTGCAAATCAATCTAGAGAAAACAAAAGTTCATCAAAAGTAAATCAGTTCCCTAAATTCTTAGAAAGAAATCACACACAAAGAAAATAATCGATATCATTTAATCACTAGCTTTTAGGAATGGCTTGAACAAAATGTTATTTATTGCTTTTATGAATCTCAACAAGTGACTGGGGAGATAGCTCAGCAGCACAAATGCCTGCCTGAATGTCAACAAGTGCCTAATATAAGAAGTTAATTTATTTGGCTTAGGGAACACAGCAACATTAAATGAATGGAAATAAAGTAAGCAAAAAGTTATTCTTGACCATGAAACATCCATAATCTAAGATAGATGTTCCTTAAGTAAATTTGTAGTAGGCCAAAAAGGTCCGAAATGTACTACTGTTTTCTTTAAATGCAAGTTATCTCAGCATTTATTAGTTGATCTTTAAATAGCATTTCTTTATTTCTAAGTATGTTATGTGTTTGAAGAGCAAAAAAGTTTCAATTTTCTGTGCTTCTTAGCAGAAGTAAAATTACAGTGAAACTGCATTTTTATGCACTATACATAATTTGTGTATTGAATGTGGGCATATATTATACATATAATTTATGTATATATAGATTTATAAGTGTGGATATAAAATATATCTAATACTAAGATATATTTTTGGATACTCAGGAAACTATCTATAACCTTTGGGAAAAATAAGGATATAGATTTGGGGAAATTCACTTAATTATAGATACATTTTTGGAATGCTTTCTCTTATGCCATTGGATTGTCTTATTTTGTTAACATGAATGTGAATCAGCTATTCAGAGAAAATAATTATCTTAAGGAAATGGATAATTCAAATTCAACTTTTCTTACTGCAAAAGTGTTTATTGAATAACCTATTTCTATCCATTGTTCTGAACTGTGTTCTTTCTTATGTACTGAACTCCCATGGAAATATTAGTCTATTTCAGGAAAAGAAGTCAGGAAGCTTACTTTGAAGCGTAAGTAATCCTCTTTCTTTGTTTCAAGATATATTGTTCAAGAATAACTGGACACTATATAAGGAGCAATTAAGAGCACAATTTTTTTTAGCTGTTCGGATAAGGGTCACATATGTGCTACTTTTACTACACTGAAGACAGAAAATTCAGTGGGCTTCATGTACCACATGTAAATTGTTATAACATAGCTTTATGCACATCAGAGTCACATGGAGAATTTATGAAACCTAGCTATGGCTCATTCTTATCTCCTGAAAATTCTGATTCAGTTAGTCTAATCTAATATAGATAAGATTGAGAAGTACATAAGAAAGATTGCAGATGTTGAATAAAATCAAGTTTCTATTTTTTCCTGTACCATTTTGTAGCATGTTCTCAATAACAATGAGAGTATAAAATAAGCAAACCCCCCCAAAATTAAATTAAAACATATGTAGAGAGTATCTTGCAAAACTCTGGAAGATTGAAAGATTATAATAAAATTAAAGCTTATAATAAACTCTATGCTACACATTTGCATGCTTGACCAAATAGGATATAATTTCATAATTTGTAGAACATTTTAACTGATGGGAATCTATCAACTATAGAATTTTTAGAAATGGAAAAGATAAGACAAACTTCTCAGAGAGAAAAATGCAGGAATAAGCTTCCAGGTAACAAAGTATGCCAAAGAGATCATCCCTAAAAATGTGGTCCCAACAAAGAAGCCAAAGAGATTGCCATAGTGTAAACTTGCAGGTTCTGAGCCTCACCATCTATTTAAAGTTTCCTGTAGTGCTCCTCAGTGCTCATAAGCAGAGAACCCAGGTTATGAAGCAGTGGGAAAAAGATCCTCTAACAAGAAAAAAAAAAAAAGAATAACTAAACAAATTAGAAACAATATGTAATGTAATGAGAAGAAAATTTTAAAGTAAACTATTATCAATAATATTTCTATAGAAAAATATGACACAGGAAGCAAAAGGAAAAGTAGACAGTTGAGACTCTCAAATTAAAACTTTTGTGTGTGCAGCAAAGGAATAAGAATGAAAAGGCAATCTATTGCATGGAAAAAATTTGCCAACACTTAGTAGATATTTCTTCCAGGAATACATATAAATGACCAATGGACATATGAAAAAAAATGGTAAAAATCATTAATATCTGTATTCTCTCATACCTGTTAGAAGAGTAATTATAAAAATTCAGGAAAAATATACTGGCAAAGAATTGATGAAATTAAGTTCCTTGTGCAGTGTTGATAGGGGTGTAAAATACATGCAGATTGACAGTATGACAAAAACAGAGGTTCTTCAATAGGTAAAAAGGCAAATGTCTTTTCCCCCATTATTCTTACTTTGGATATATTATTCCAGAGAACTGAAAATAGGATAACAGAGATATCTGCACCCCCATATTCATTACAGCATTACTCATAGCTAATATGTATCATTAACCTAAAGGCCCATTGACAGGTGAATGAAGAAGTATACTCATACAAGTATTCAGGTTTTAAAAAGAAAGAAATCCTGCCGGAAGCTATGACTGGTTGAACCTTGAAGAAAGTGTGCCAAATGAAATATGATGATCAGAGAAGGATCAATACATTGTTATTTCTTCACATGATATATTTAAAGTAGTGAATAAAATAATAGTTACCAAAAAGACATAACAATTTTGTGTATCATGTAGTTATGGCGTTTTGTGGTTTCTTTTGCCATTTATTTCCAGTTTCATTGCACTGTGATCAGATAATATGCACGGGATAATTTCTGTTTTCTTGCATATACTTAAGCATGACCTATGGACTAGTATGCGGTCTGTTTTAGAAAATGTTCCATGTACAGCTGAAAGAAATGTGTAATCAGAAATGGCTGGGTAGAACACTGTATATGTCTACTAAGTCCATTTGTTTCAAGTTCTGGATCAGTTCTGTAACTTTCTTTGCTAATTTTTTGTCTGCTTGACCTATCTTTTTGGAATAAGGGGGTGTTAAGATCTCCTGTTAGGATTTTAGCATTGGATACTAGAATTTTCATGGCCAATAAGATTGTCTTACATAGCTGGGTGCTCCTGCGCTGGGCGCATACGTATTTATGGATGCTATCTCTTCCTCTAATGATGCACTGCTTCTAATATCATATTAATTATTGCTATACTCTCTCTTAAGTAAATGTGTGCTTAAAAATAAAAGAAAGTAATAAAAAAGAATAAGAGACGAGGTAAAAAGGCCATAGAAATGTAAGGTTAGCCAGGCGTGGTGGCGCACGCCTGTAATCCCAGCACTCGGGAGGCTGAGGCAGGAGGATCGGTTCGAGTTCAAGACCAGCCTGGGCTACCAAAGTGAGCTCAAGGCCAGCCTGAACTGCATAGTGAGACCCTGTCTCAAAAAGACAAAAAAAAAAAAAAAAAAAAAAAAAAAAAAAAAGAAAAAAAAGAAATGTAAGGTTATAATTTTGTAAATGGTTAAGTTACTAAATCTTTCTGTAACAACGTACAATTATTCTTTTTTTCACATTCCATAAGTTAAGAATATCAACAACTGATGGAAAATACCTGTTTTATGTTATCTTTAAGGCATCTGATATTCAGAAAGATAGTGATGTTAAGCTCAAATGCATAAGTTTTAAGGAATATCATTAAGCTTCTATTAGGGAGGGTTAACAACTTCAGTTGGCAGTCCAAATAATTAGAAAATAAAAAGGGATACTAGTATAGCCAATATTTTGGTTCTAGCCCTTCAAGGTCAGTGAGAACACAGGACATAAAAGAACCTATACTATAACAGCATATAACTCAGTGGAGCCCTAAGTTTCTTGTTCAAGGAGATTATGAGGACACAGAGAAAAGTGATCAATGATGTACAGTGTGCCTAAGGAGAGTCACGTAGCGAGAAAACATTCTTTCAGGCTTCCACAGAGAGCAAAATGATCAAGAAATGGCTGTGATTCATCCAGATGGCTGACACTGACAAAAGTTCTGCAAACTGCAGTACATAGTTTCAGAGCAAACCCTGAGAGGATCTGACTGACCTTGTCAGATACAAAAGCTACATATTTTTTGTGAAATAGGTCTTGCTTTATCTTAGTCTTAACTATCCAGCAGAAAAGTCTAAAAAGGAAAGCCATATTAATATACTGAGTTGTAAAAGGGTCAAGTCAACAGCTTCCAGTAAACCCAGATGATCTGATAATCCACTACTGTTAGGGACTATTGGACTATATATACAGCTGCTTTCTCTTTGTGCAATGAAAGAAAGATCCATACTAATGATTTAGATAAGAAATCATGTCTGCATCTTGTACTCTGAACAACTATGATGAAGCTAACAATATTCAATGTGTTAATTATTATAAAATAATAATAAAAAGATTTTAAAAATCTTAAAACAATTTTGTGTCTCCGCTTAACTAGACTATGGAATAATGAACTATTTGGATAAATACATGAATGTATCTTGAGGGTGTTTTGGGGTGAGAGTTACATTTAAATTAATAAAGAAGATTGTTTTCATATTTGAGACGCCTTCATAAAATTATTTGAGTAGCTGAACAGAGCATAAGTACTGGCTTTCCTATGAGTAAAAGGCAATTGGTCCTCCTGTCTCACATTTCTTGGGGTAAAAAATTTGAAATAAGTTGTAGGACTATAACCTCCTGCAGGCTTTAGATTTACAAAAAATAAAACTTTTCCACATTCTTCTAAATTATGGTATCTCTTTACCTCTGTGTTTGCACTTAATTTGCACTTAACTTTGCCTCTTTCTCATGGGGATACTTGTGACTCCATTTAAGATTCACCCTGATAATCCAAGACAAGCATCTCTTAGCAAACTCTTTAACTAATAATATCTGGAAAGACCTTTTTCTTTTAAGGAAATGCCTCCCTGTTCCTAGGATGAGGGGGGATTGTCTTTGTATATCCATTACCCTCTTTGTTGTCAAATGCAAAGTTAGAACAGATAGCTTTGCAATCTCTCACCAACTTGAAGACACTTACTTTGCAATCACTCTTCTTCTGACCATTAGACTACTGTAAGTTAAAATAATATTGAACAAATGGAGGCAACATGTTAAATGAAATAAGAAAGATGGCAACTACTGAGTATAGAACTATTTTCATGGAAACAAAAAAAATGTAATAAACATAAGTACCTCTTATATGAAATAATAGCATAGTATCGTATAACCTATCTCTGCAAGAAATTTTATAGAGCAGCTAAGGATATATATATATATATATATATATATATATATATTCCAGAAGTTTTTCATTTCTTTTTAAATTAATTTTAATGAGAAAGAAATAGCAGTGAGACAGTTTCAAAACAGGTTAGTAAGACAGTTACAATAATTAATACATTGTATATTGTTGTCTTCATAGTAGTTACGAAGAGTACAAGATGAAGACTAAACACTATTAGTACAAATCTTTCTTCTCATTGAACTAAGACAAAGTACCTGTGTAACTATCCTAACTAATCTATCTATCAATCTATCTATCTGTCTATCTATCTATCCATTCATCACAAAAAAGGAATGCATTCACTGAATTGGTGAAATAAAATTTTCCAGCAAAGCACAGCTTTACATGTATTGATATATGGGAAGCATTTTAGATTGTCTCTTTTTAAATAACATCCAAAATTTCATATATACTTCAATATTTCCTGCTTTATAGTCTGTTGGATAAGATGAAATAATTGATTTTTAAAACACAGAAATAAAATAATATTGATCTCTTACTTCAGAAAGAATGAATATCATTAAGAAATCAGATAATAACTGTTATGGTTTATGTCTATTTGTCCCCCCAAAGCCTTATGCAATCGTGGGACAGGGACGTCCCACGTTTGAGACTTGCCCCATGATCCCTGGGATTATGTGTTTTAGTACTGATGGGATTATGGGTCTGAGTACTTCTGGGATTATGGGTGTACCCTAAGGTGGATAGGCTGAGATGGAGAGCCTGAACGTAATATAGAGAGAGACAGAATCGTGTTGTTGCTCTCTACTCCCCTGGTTATTCCGTTGCCTCTTTCACCACTGTTGCTGTTCTGCTGCCATGAACTGCTGCTCTCTGCCATGTGCCACTCAGCCTTGGAGCTGGCCGAATATAGACTGAAACCTCCAGTAACTGTAAGCTAAACAAACTTTTCCTTCCTTCATTTTGGGTGTTGGGTACTTGTCCCAGCAACTTGAGAAAAGTAACTAAGAGAATAATAAATCCTGATGTGGTTTCACAGGAAAAAAAATAACACTTATACACCATTAGTGGGAATGTAAAATATTTATAGGGATCAGTGTAGAGATTTCTTAAACAACTAAAACTAGAAATTCCATTTGACTAAGCTATTTCCTTTCTAGGTCCTTCCCTGAAGAGTTAGAGACATGATATTACACATATATAGACATGCCTATGGCAGCACAATTCATAATAGTTAAATCTTGGAAATGGCTTGTCTGTCCATCAACAGATGAATGATAAAGAAAATGCCTGCTTATAACCCGTTTCGCTTCTTCCACACTGCCTAACACACAGCCAACTGACTCAACTAAAACCTCTGCAAACTATGAGCTAAGACAAACCTTTCCTCTTTTATCTTGTAGTGTTGAATATTTTTGTCTCAACAATGAGAACGTAACTAAGACACTACCCAAGGATGTACATACTTTATTTGGAAGCTTTTGGTACTGGAATAGTTACTGAATCAATAAGCAAACAAATAAAACCAATAACTTGAAAGTACAGAAGTAGTCTCGTACTGCCATCAGAAGAGAACAGAAAATGCAGCTAAGAGTAGATAGCTCTTGTGCCACCTTGGTAATCGAAGAACAGTCTTAGAATGGCTTTTATCCTGTGTTAGTGGGAATCCCTTGAAAAAAATTAAGGAGGGACAGGTCAGAACAACAGTTTGAAACACTTTTTAAACTATGTATATTCTACCATACTAGAGCTGAAAATGCCACTGTATCATCAAATTCTCCACTTTCTTGAAGTTTGTCTGCTCGAAGAATCAAATAACAAAATTCTGAACACTATCAATTCTCCTGTGGTTATTTTATGAATAATTTTTTCTCTACTTTCAAATAACACATAAAATTTTCATATAATTGAAGTGAACTGTGTAAAAGGAAAAGGTAAATGCCAGGAGGCATCTAAATATTACAGCATGTGTTCTATTTTACACTCTGTAATCACAAACCTTATAAAGCTTCATTGCACTTGAGGCTGTATTCTTCACAAATTATTGAAGATTGATAATTATAGTCATTGTCATTATATTTATATTGTATTACAATGAAATACACATATATCCACCTACATTTTTCCTTTATTACAATAACTTTTCTTTTTCTAAATAACTAATTTCCAATGCCTGATTTGCCTTTTACTGTAAGTTCCTGATGTTTATATGATGGAAATTAGTATTTTACAATTAATCCAAAACTTGGCCACTGTATGACAAATATAAATACAAGTACTAATGTATGTGCATCCATATTTGTGTATGTTACTGTATGTCTTGATGTGTAGCATTTCTATTATATTAAAAAACTATCCTAGGGCTGGGGTTATGGCTCAGTAGTATAAGTGCCTGCCTGGCAAGCACAAGGTCCCAGGTTCAATCCCCAGTACCTCAAAAAGAAAAGAAAAAAAAAACACAACTATTCTAGGTCATTCACAGATTACTTTTCAGTCTTTGTAGTGTAGCCAACTGTAATGGCCAGATCCTTCTCAGAAAGTCTTTTGTTCAAGTTTTAGAACTGTGAGTCAATATCTTTCTCTTTCTTCTTAATCACTTGTTAAATTTCAACTTACCTTCTACTTTCAGGACTAACATTTGTTAAGTGCCTATCATGACTTTGGCATAACATGAAATGCTCTCATGAAATAAGCCCTTGTAAAACCTCAATCATGAAAGTACCATATCTTCTTTTTAAAAATATTTACTTGCCATTTGATTTTTTATTTATTTTAATGAGAAAAAAATGAAATAGCAATGAAACAGTTTCAAAACAGATTAGTTGGACAGTTACAATAACTGATACATTGCATATTGTTGTCTTTGTAGTAGTTACTCAGATGACAAGATGAAGACATTATATCTTGTCTAACACAATATTATATTAGTACAAACATTTCTTCTCAATGAATGAACTAAGAGAAAACAGCCATATATCTATCCTATCTTCTATCTTCTATCATATATATATATATATATATATATATATATATATATATATATTCCTTTATTTATATCCCCTTTTTTGTTTTGTTTTGTTGGAGATGGGTGTTCCACTGTAGTTATAAAAGATGTATTTGGAGAAGTCTTTAAAAGACCTTTTCTACTTGATGCCAGTTCAAAGATTGTAGGTACTTGAATTCAGCCAATTAACCCAATATAGTCCAATAGTTCATAATAGTAGTGAGCTGTCAGCACAACTGGCAATTGTCAGAAGTTGATGACGAGCTTTTTAAAGCTCAGGCTATTAGTATAGCTTTACTTTTAATACCTTGTGGTTACACTTTTCTGCTGTATTGTTAAGACCAATCCAAGGCAGGACTCACATAGCTAAAAATGTAGTTGTTAATATCTGACAAGGTCATTCAAATCTCGTCAGAATTTAGTCTGGAAGTATGTATAGCTGTTTGTAGAACTTTTGGCAGTATCAGCCATCTGGATGAGGCATGGCTATTGCTTAAGCAATTTGCTCTCTGTGAAAGCCTGAGAAAATGTTTTCTCTCTAGGTGACTCTCCTTAGGCACCTTATACACTATTGATCATTTTCCTGTGTGGCCCCATAATCTCCTTAATCAGAAAATTTAGGACACCACTTCGTTATAGGATGTCACAGCAAAGACTTAAATCTTCTGAGTAAAGTAATCTTTGTAGATAAAATCAGATCTCAGACATAGAAGATAACATCCCTCATGCAATTTAAACAAGTCTCTACATGATTCTACCTCAGGCCCACTGGGTATGATCCCCCATGGTATATAGTACATGACTCCAGGGAATGTCTTTAGAGAGCTTGTCAGATGAAGAGGACCTATTGGAGCTCAACAGCATTATAGCCTCATATCTGTCTGGGAACTCTAAACTGTTTTCCACGACACTATATTGCCACCACACTAACTTATTCATAGTAATGGGTCAAGAATAGGTATGAGGTAAGGAGAAAAAATAGTGAGAGTTAAATTTTGTATTGTACTATTTGAAAACACTAATGTTTCTGCATAATTATTTTTCATATGGTAATCCTTAGAGCAACAATTTTCTCCTATTTCTACTTGTTGGAGTTGGATATGTGCTGGAAACTTAATAACTGAGTTGATATGTTCATGGTAGTATATGAAAACACAATGTGGGTACCTGTGATGCATTAGTGCTTCTATAAAAAGGAGAAGAGACCCAGATTAGCATCGTCTCTGTACTTCACCACGTGATTCTTCTGTATTGTTACTATGCAGCTAGATATGCCTCATGAGAGGCCTAGAAAGTGATCATGGACTTCCTAGCTTCCAGAAATATGAGCCAAATGAACTTGTATTCTTTATAAGTTATGTTAGCTTAGGGATTTTGTTACAGAAAACTGAGTCGATGCTCCTATCAAAATAATTTATTAACATCTGTATATGACCTAACTAGAAAGTAAAATATTATTAAACCTCAGCTTTGTAAACTGCATGCTTTGAAATTTTTCATTATCTTGAATGTACCAAACAGAGACCCTGAAATGATCTTCTCATTAATCAGAATTAATCATATATTGATATGCAAGCTGGAACATACTTGAAAAAGGTACATCTTTTTAGCCTTATAATGTCCTTGCATGCATCTCCATTTACACAAAATTGTACATCTCTGATAACATGGAGTGTGCTTTCCAAAACAGAGACATATTCAGGGTAAGCATCTGCAGTGCCATGGTTAAACGAGTAAAGACATTTCAAAGGCATTTGCTGTCCTAATTTCTAGCAACTTAACAGACAATGCCCCAAACTCTGTATCAGATCCAGGAAGAACTAATAAGCTAATCAGAGCATAACGTGCCATTGCCAGATGACTTCATAAGAGAACTGTATGTATGTTTAAGTAGCACTCATGAGTATTTCTCACTAAACATGCAAACTCATTGGGAAGAATGTTGTTAAATATTGGTTCATCCATAGAGAATACTATTCTCACTAATGGTTGGGACTCTGGGGTGAAGCAAAGATGTAATTTCAGTCTGGAACTGTGAATCCTCAGATAGTAAAATGTTCACTAACTTTCTGTTCAGAGCCTCTAATCTTTAAGCTGCACCTTTGAGATTCCATTAATACATACTTTTTCCATGGCAACTCTCCAGGGAGCTAGGATCATGGGCAGTTTGGACAGCTACATTAAGCTATTGGGTTCTCTTTTAAGGAAAAATATTTTTATCAGCGTAAGAATTTGTAGAATAACAAGCTTATGAGGCAAATCTAACAAAGCTCCACAGTAGTGCTGCAATTTGTTAACCAAAGTCATTACCTTGTGCCTGAGGGAGATTTTGAATCATAAAGTTGTCAGGATTAATGACAATTGGTAAAAAGAAAATCAGTTTCATAAATAAATATCAACAATTAAGAAATATATGGAAGATTTCACAAAATGTTCCATTTGTAGCGACATGTTTGTTGAGTTACTTTTTCCTTACTTTTAACACAATGGCATTTTAGGGCTGGTCAAATATCTCAGTGGATTAAAGCACCTGCAAACAGACACAGGAGGCAGAGGTTTGATCTCCTGGCATTCTGTGCCAGCCCCACCCCTGGGGCATGCTTAGAAGGCAACTGAGACTATGGGTGGTGGCATGCACCTGTAATCCCACCTCTTGAAAGGCTGTAAAAAAGTGGACCACTACTAGTCCAATCCAGTAGTGAGACCCTGAGCACCCTGTAGACTTTTTCCTATAAAAATAGTAATAATAATAATAATAATAATAATAATAATAATAATGTGCGAGTATTTTGTTTCTCTTAGGGAATTATTAGTAATAACAACATAATATCCAAATAGGAGCCAAACTAATAATGACATATGTAGCCTATCTGTATCAACAAAATCAGAATTACAGTAGTGCAGCTCTATAAATTATTAAACACAGCTTGTCCAACAGAAATTTTTCCACAGGATCAAAAATTTGAATAACATATTGTCTTCCTTTTCCTGTTTTTTATCTTTCCTTAAGTTCAGTCAAGAACAAATTAAACTTCCTACACTCTTCTGAGCCTATAGAACTTCATTGCATGCTTATAATCTATATTTTATTATTCAAAGATCAAGATGGTCAAATATGTATTATTTGAAAATTTTTCATGCTTTGTCTTCTTTATTTTACAGAAAGAACAGAGGCTGTATCATGTGAAAATATGACAATCTAAATCTCTCCTCAAGATAAATTTTTTTAAAAGGTGGGAAAATTTGGGGTTTGACTGTTTAGCTTAATATTAGAATATTTCCTATTATGCAGTATAGTACTAAAACCATTCCACAGAATCAACAATAAAGAAGAAGGAAAAAGAAGAGCAGAAGACAGTGAAGGTGGCAGGAAATGAGGACGCGAAAGGGCAAGAGCAAGAGAGAAAGGGAGAGGAAGAGGAGGAAGAGCAGGAGAAAATGGAAGGTGAAAAGAAAAGGAGAAAACTTTCCCACCATATTCACATTCAAGTAGTTAGCCCTGCATCCACGTATATCTACAGGTATTTTGTTCAACGTGTCTTTTATTTTTCAGAGCACTTTCTTCAGACATGTTTGTAGTATATATTGTCCTCCTTCCATCAATTTCTTGATTTGTTCTGCATGTATGTGTGTGTATGTGTTTGTGTTTACAATATATTATGTTTGTCTTCCTTTTATGGCATTTGTAAAAGTATACAACAGATCTAAATCCTTTTTCTCTTTCCTCCCTCCATTTCTTGATGTCTTTCCATTTTGAAAATGATCTCTTCTCCTATTTCTTATTATATGTCTTTTATTTTTTTCTTTATTTATACTTTGGGTTTGTCATTTAAAGAAGCCATGTGATACTTAACCATGCTATGTTTGCTTTATTTCACAGAATAGTATGATCTTAAGACAAACCCCATTCCCTACAAATCACTTAAGATTCTTTCATTGTGGCAGAGTTTTGAATTGTATAAAATGAGTGTGATTTTTTTCTTACGCAGTGCTCTATCTTTGAATGATCACAGAGTCTTTTCATTTGGACTGTTTTATGAGTGCAAATATTTGGACAGCAAATTCATTGCAAATCAACAGATATCAGTTTTCAGGTTGAGAATTATCCAAACCATGTCTGAGCTAATTCATTTCCCTGTTCTGAGCACAAGGTGGGTCAAAGGCACACCATCTTTGCTATGAGAAATCCTGCATCATAACCAGTTTGCAGGTATATTCTGCGAACAGCCAACTGCCTTTGTGTTTGCCTCTTTCTAAAGAATTGAAGATCTTTTTCTAAGAAAATAACCCATCCCCCAAACAAGCACAACTCACACAAGGAAGCTGTAACTATACCGAAGTAGTGATGAAAGTCATACTGCAAACCTGAACAACTGTTCCATCTTGTAAAATAACTGTAGTCTTTCCAACAGGTTAGAAGTCACTTTGCTTCAAACTCAGGAGGGACATTTTTAACAGATGCTGTAATCATGACACGATGACATAATAGATTACAAAACACCTAGGTGATTAGTAGAGTACAGTTCTGGTGAATATGCAGATACCTGGAATGTAGGCAGAAACCTGAGGAGGGAAGACCTACCACAACGGTAAGTGGCATCAACAAATAGGTTTTTAGCCTGGATGAAGTAAAAAAGAGAAAGAAGGAAATGGCTCAGTTTTTAATCATTACATTCTTCTCTATCATTTTCAGACATCTGTCTCCATCTCTAGTATGTTCAGTCTTCGCACACAGACTCATATCTTACCCACTTTAGTGAACTCCTCCCAGGCCTTCTTCCCTAGATGCTGCAACCCTCAGCTCCCTCATTCTGTGCTGATAGGTCCTTCAGGGCCCGATAGCTGTGGTGGAATCTCATATCAAAGATCGCGAAAGCCTACATAATAAATCCTCTTATGTAATTATACACATAGTTTCTCTTCCTTTAGAGAACCCTAACTAATAAAAATGTGATACATTTTCTCTTTTCTGTGTTCTTTCTTTCCCTTGTCTGAAAAAGAATCTGGGAAAGACTTTCTTAGCCTCTGCTGTACATAAGTGGAGCTATGCATGTGGTTCTCAGGGAGAACTAGGTCATTTGAATGTGCATGAAGACATCGAGAATGGTTACTATAAAGAAATCAACCAACAATAAATGTTGGAAATGTGAGGAAAAAGGAATGCTTATTCACTGCTTGTGGGAGTGCAGATATGGAATGCAGTGTGGAGACTCCTTAGAAAAACTAGAGCTGGAAATCCCATTCGATCCAGCTATGCTGTATGGGAATTATTCCAGAAGAACTGAAAACATCATATCATAGTGATATCTGTGTACTTATGTTTATAGCAGCACAATTTGTGATAACTAAATCTTAGAAACAACCAAAATGCCCATCATCTGAAGAATGGTTGAAAAAGATATGGTATTTTCATAAAATGGAACATTATTCAGCTATAAGGAATGATAACTAGAAGCCTAGACTTCATATGTAAATGGATATATCTTGAACATATACTCATAAGTGAAATAAACCAGACCTACATATGCAAATATCATATAATCTCCCTAGTGTAAGGACTCAAAAGAATAAATAAATAAATAAATAAATAAATAAATAAATAAATAAATAAATAAATTTTGGGCAGTACCAGGCATCAACCTCAGGACCTTGCGTTTTCTGCATTCTCAACTCCTATAATATTTTTTTAGAACAATGACTTAAATACAAAATGCATTTGGAAGAGTTAAACAAATTAATGTTTATTGAAAATGTTCATGTTTCATTGTTTGATCAGTCATACACACCCATGTCTTTTGATCTATAATGATTTGATGATGAAAATATGTAATGCAACCATTTGTTAAATTAAAAAAATTAAAAAATTAAAAAAGAAATGTAGATATCAAATCCAGCATATCTAAAACAAATGTCTGTTAAAAAGTAACTCCCCACGTCCTCAGCACTCTCCCAGCCTCTGGCTTTATGAGAAAGATGGCAGCAGCATGCTGAGCAGTAAGCGCAGGTATTTGCTTCCCACTAGAGCCCCACACCTCGCAGTGCCTGGTGCTGAACACATAGATGATCCTCAGAAAAATACAGAATGACAGACTGAATTTCTCAGTCATGCAACCTTCACTCCCTGGAAATATAAGTGACTCATGATTAGACCTTCACAACTATTTATGTTAATGTCAGAAGATTTGATTCCTGTTTAGAATCTATCACGATGAGCATCTGAGACACTGGGCAAGCAACTTGCCTTCAATGGGTGTACCAGTTGAAGGTAAGAAGAAAGGAGGTAAACCACTTGATTAATTATAAGATAAATTAATTATTTAAAATATGAACTCCATGGCTGAGAGATAGCTCAGCAGTGTAAGTACCTGCCTGAACAGTGCAAGGTCCTTTGTTTGATCCCCAGTATCAAGAAAAAAAGAAAACAAAAGTTCTAAAATATTAACTCTAAAGTTTATTTTAAATGGCCCATATATATGCAGTAAATTAATATAGCTTAATTTTTTGTGTGTGCTCATCTTTTCTTTGCTATTCCTGTTGCCACTTCCTTAAGAGACTGATTTCACAAACTCATTTTTAAATTTACAAACTTGAAATAGGTGTTTCCAATTCTGATTTTTCAAACCTGTTCTACCTCCACGTCCCAGTGGAATGATCTTCCTTAAGTTTAGGAATAATACCTTTATTTATTTATTTATTTATTTATTTATTTATTTATTTATTTATTTATTTTTTGGTCTTTTTGAGACAGGGTCTTGTTATGCAGTTCAGGCTGGCCTTGAGCTCACTTTTGTAGCCCAGGCTGGTCTCGAACTCACACTGATCCTCCTGCCTCAGCCTCCCGAGTGCTGGGATTACAGGTGTGCGCCACCACGCCCGGCTAGGAATAATACCTTTATAACTTTCACATACACAAGAAGTTAATATGCTTCTACAGAAACAATCCCAAATATACAACTCTGTGTCCTCTAATACAGCATGACCAGGACCCTACATTCTGCAGCATATTGAGAAATGTCTTTATTGTAGGGAGTGGTAAGTTGTACATGCATATTAAAAAATTAATATTGATAGTCAAAGTATGTACATGCATATAGACACATACACATGGATATATATATATATATATATATATATATATATAATCATGTGCATCATGACCATATTTTGGGCAATAATGAATGAAATAACTATAGGATGATTGTCCTATCAAATTACAATAGTGCTGAAAACTTTCTGTTGTTCAGCATTTTTACTATACGTTTCCTGTGCTTAGCTGTTTTAAGACACGGAATACTTACCATTGGCTACAATTGTTTACAGTATCCAGTACACACTGTCAATTTGTAGCCTAAAATAATAAGCTATATCAACACAGCCTAAGTGTATATTAGGCTATGACATTCAGGTTTTGTAAGTACACTCCATGATGTTCATATAAACACAACATTGCCTAATGATATACTTCCTAGAACATAACCAGTTCTCTCATCAAACAGATTATGACTCTACTTTTTAAGTTTAGTTATTTTAATATTTTCTTAAAACTTAGATTATCTTTTATGTACTCTTTGACACACTAGCACCCCAAGATTCAGAACCATGATCCATGATTATAAAGCTCTCTCAGAAATTAACCTTGTCACAGCAGTTAGGAGAACACATCTAGACTAACATGTAAATGATATGTTCACCTCTACTACTTCCCAAAAGTTTCATGTAATGCTGTTCATAAGTTAATCACTATATGGTAAAATAGTATAAATACTGTTTATAAATAAACTAAAATATGGTTTATAAATACTGTTTATAAATAAATACTGTTTGCTTTGTTTATAAATACTCTTTCAAAAATCTTTGTGTTTCATTATCTTTTACATTCCTTCTCTCCCTATTCACCAACTATTTGTATTTCTGTACCCATAGCCCCAATACAAAATTGTTACATTCACACACACACATACACACACACACACACACACACACAGTCCTAGCTGAATTCTCACCTGCACAACAGGAGTCCTACCTCATACATTTTTTTTGTGACTTTATTTTTATGTACTTAGTACAGGGACTACAAGGTCTCACTAAACAGAGAGGATCCTATCCTGTGAATCTCCTGTTTTCAGAGTGCCAAGTTCGGGTATTAAAGGCATGCACCACCATGCCCAGTCTCAGTTGCCATGTCAGTGAGCCCCAGGGGTGGGGCCAGCAGGGAGGCAGTGGATCAAACCTGGTCCTTGCGCTGTCTAAGTAGGCATTTTAGTCTGCTGAGGATTTTCACTGGCCCTACCCCACACATATGTAAAGAGTAACACAACAGTGAACATGGAAGTCCACACATAATCATATATGTAACTTATTACTAGTGCCTTCAAGCATCTAAAGAAAGTGTTTTATGCTCATTTCCTGAGCATTCCTTCTCCTACAATGACAGATGGGAATAAAGTTAAAGGTTTTAGTGAGTGAATATTCACAAATTATCAAATATAGCTATAGGAAAATTTGTGTATATCTCTTTGCTTTGTTCATATGCCAGAGATACTTTGATTAATAATAAAATATAAACATGGTTGAGGGAGTCAAGCTGAATGTCAGACAGCTTCGAGAGCCTCAGGGACCCATGCAGCACTCCCACAATCTTAGGACTTATGTCCCACCCCTGTCACCTTCTGCTGAGCTTTTACCCACCTCCCCAACCACTGCAAAGACAGACTGAGCCCCAGATAGCATATGGGGCCTTGGCAAGCCCTGACTTGACCAGCCCCACTGATGAGGAATGTTGTTGAAATTCAGAAAATTATCAGTACTTAATTCTGAAATGTTTACATTCATACAATGGAAAAGTCAGAAGAAATGGACCGTTCTCTAGATAAATATGAATTGCCAAAGCTGAACCAAGAAGACACGAAAATTCTGACTAACACAGTATCAGTTCATGACATTGAAAATATAATTAAAAAACATGCCAACAAGATCAGCAGACAGTGCCTAAAGAAATATACTGAGGTTAGATCTCCTGTACTTCATACCTTCAGCAAATGGTTAGTGTCAAAATGGAGTTAAATTGCACTTGACTTGGTTAGTGTGTGGAGAACTCTACACATTTGGCATCAGAATTATTGTGAGTGCAGAAAGAGATTTCTTTCCATATGCTCCCTACTCTCACTCTCTCTCTCTCTCTCTCTCTGTCTCTCTCTCCCTCTTTCTCTCTCTCTCTCTCTCTCTCTCTCTCTCTCTCACACACACACACACACACACACACACACACATACACACACTGCCAGACTAAAAGGGACTAGAATACAAAGAGCAAGAATACAAACAAAATATCTCTAACATATTGGAAAAATAGAAAGCTGTTTATAAAATAAGGACAAGAGGAGAGGTTCTATTAGAGAAGTAACCTGCACTTGTTTTCATATTCCAAAAATGATCTGAAATGTTTGTAAGAAAATCTCTCCCATGATACTAGAAGTATGGCTTTGCAGTCTAGCAACACAAGTATGAAACACCCAAGCAAGGAAATAACCTTTCACAAGCAAAATACAAAATAAACTGGCAGCAACATATAAGGCGACGAGGTTACTTATTTTGACAAAAATGACTGTAGATACAGAAAGTTCAATACATCTGTAGAAATTGCTTACATATTTTACTTAAGAAAGCCACATTCTCAAGGTGGTTTTTCTATTTTCTTTTTCTTTTTCTTTTCTCTTTTTTTTTGGGGGGGTTCTTTTTGAGACAGGGTCTCGCTATGCAGTTCAGGCTGGCCTTGAGCTCACTTTTGTAGCCCAGGCTGGTCTAGAACTCACACTGATCCTCCTGCCTCAACCTCTCAAGTGGTGGGATTACAGGTGTGCACCACCACACCCAGCCCTTCAAGGTGGTTTTTCAATCTATTTATAGTACTAGACACTCACTATTACATAGTAATAGTAATAGTTACTCACTATATAATAGTGAGTGTCTAATATTTAAAATATGGGGCTAAGGCGATAGCTATGCTATTTAAGTACCCTCCTGGCAAGTGCAAGGACCCAACTTCCATCCCTGATACCACATGCTGTGCTGGGCGTGGTGGCACACATCTGTAATCTTAGTGCTGGGGAGGCCAAGACAGGAGGATGACTATTAGTCCAAGCTGCATAGCGAGACCTTGTAGCAAATAATTAAATAAATAAGTAAATTAATATATAAATTAGAAGAAATGAAAATAGGATCTGAATTATAATAGGTATCAAGAGAAAGAAGCACCAGAGAATTTGCTTTGCAAGTGTTTATTTTCTAAGTAAGGATTTAAAAAGATGAGAATGTAGATCTCATCTTTGACTTTGGAGCTCCCTTCTCCCTGCCCACAGGAATTTTAAGTACTATTATTGTGGTGTATTTCACTAATTTTAATATGTACAACATGTAAGAATTATTATATCTTTTAACTTGCATGATTTCATCATTATAATGTTAAGAATTGTTTTATCTAAAAATGATTGTTTTGTATAATTTTTTTTTTTTTTGAGACAGGGTCTCGCTGTGCAGTTCAGGCTGGCCTTGAGCTCACTTTTGTAGCCCAGGCTGGTCTTGAACTCACATCAATCCTCCTGCCTCAGCCTCCCAAGTGCTGGGATTACAGGCGTGAGCCATGTTTTGTATAATTATACCTTCATTTTATTACATTTTCCCTTTGATCAGACTTACATTTCTCCCATTGTCAAACCTATATGCCTGTGGCTGTTTAGATCTGCTGTACTATAGCAAATTGAAGAACCTGTTTCAGCTGTGTTTTTTGTGTGCATAAAATATTATTTCCCGTTACTTTCATTCACCATCCTCTGAGACTGGATCACTTCATACTGGAAAATGTGACTCTGACTTGATTTTGGGTCCAGCTCCCAGTGCTCCTGCATGGTCCTGTATGCAACCCCTCAATCTATCTGGCCACTCTCAGTCACAGGCAGCGCTGCTATGAAGAGCCTCCATCACATGCTGGGATTTTCCATCTGCTGGGCCATCAGGTTCAGGTATGTTATTCCTAGGTATCGTCAGCTTTCCTCAAGTAGTTCTGTAGTATTTGACACCCCCACTAATTCTGCATCTAGAGTCTTCTTCCTTTCCATTAACTTCCTTGCTTTATACCTTCTGCTAAGTTGTCTACATGAGTAGAATTTTATTGTTTTAATTTTCATTTATGTAATTAGTAGTTGGTTGGAGAATCAATTACATATGTGCATTTTCCTTTCAAATTCCATCCTCATTTTTATAAGATAGCAACCATTTTTACACATTTTAAATATTAGTTTTCACTGTTACAAATTTTATGCTGGAAGCTCTTATGTTTTATTAAACATAGACTTCGCAAGCCAAGATTCACTTTGTTTTTGTTCTTTTGCTTCTTGTTATCTTTTCTGATATGATTTTATGTAGCTCTAAAAATATCCTTCACTAGATTAATATAGAATGTGACTTTCACTTGTTCTGCCTTTCTCTCCCATCTTTCTTTTTTCTTTATTTCCTTTAATATAAAGACTTATTGGTTGGGGAGATAGCTTAGTTGTCTAAGTCCCTGCATAGCAAGCTCAAGGACTAGGGTTTGATTCGTAGTACTACATGTCCTGCCAGTCCTGGAATCCCGAGCATACTATGCCAGCCACCCAAAGTGGGCATGGTGGTGCATGCCTATGAGTCCAGTGCTGGGAGGCTGAGACAGGAGGATCACTATGAGTCTGAGCTGTGTAGTGAAGCCCTGTACCAAATAAATAAATAAAAGGTTAAGAAGAAAATTTTTTAAAGTATCCTTATAAGACACTTATTTTGTCAAGAGAAACTATTAAAACTTCTTCACCACTGGCTGACACCATTACATAAAATAAGGATATTTTAACACCAAATTACATGGATATAATTTCACAACAACTAATAGTCACATTTGTATAAAGTTATCACTTTGAAAAACATTTTTTTCTCTCATTTTATAACACTCCATTTCATGGATCAACAACTGCTGAGATCCACTAAATTAGGGCTTTGTCAATCTTAGAACATAGATGTGGTAGAAGAGAAAATGGAAACCTAATGACTCTGCAAGAGGGGTGCACAAGATGGTGTGAGTGGTACCCCCACTCTCGAGGTAGCCTGCCTGCAATATAAAGGAAGGAAATAGGCCCGCTTTCCCTTCCTGCTCTTGCTATCTTCTGCTGCCTTGAGCTGTTGCCCCTCTTCCCGCCAACCTGCCTTGGAGCCAGCTGTTTATGGACTGAAACCTCTACAAACTATGAGCTACGTAAACCTTTCTTTCCTTAACTTAGAGTGTTGGGTATTTTAATCCCAGCCACACAAGGTTATCTTGTCTCAGCCACGAGAGATAGGTAACCAAGACCACCTTCAAGGGCTAGCTCAGAATAAGCTCCAGGCAGCCAGTTATATTCTTTGATCATCTCAAGTAGATCACGGTCTTCTAAATTTATATAGTGATGGAATAATCTAGTGCTCCATGTGTGTGGCTTCTCCTGTGCAGAATATTTTTGACAGTCATCCATGTTGTGTGCATCAGTAGTCTGCGCTGCTGACTACTATACCGCTGAACAAATATGCACCAGAATGTTTACCCATTCACGCTACAGTGGGGCTTTGGGCTGCTTCTAATTTGGGACAAATACAATCTCAATAAAGCTTCTATGGGCTTTGTGTAGAAGCGTTCATGACTTCATGAGTTTTCATTCTTTTTCAGTATGCAACTAGGAATTTCTGGGGATTTTTTTTTTTTTTTTTTTGTAAGAATCAGTCACTTTCCCAAAGTGGTTGCGTTATTGTATTAGTCCAATCATCAGTGCATGAGTATTCTAGTTGTAGACATTCCTAGCAATGTTTGCTATTGAGAGTACTGGTTTTGAGACAGTCACACTGTGTTGCCTAGATTGATCTCAAACTTAGCGGTTCAAATAATGTTATCTCCACAGACTTGCAAATATTTACAACTTGCCACCACAATTGGCTCAAGACTATTTATTTACTTACTGACAGGGTCTCACTATGTAGTTCATGCTGGCCTTGTGCTCACCTTTGTAGTCCCTAAGCTGGTCTCAAAATTGCAGTGATCCTCCTGTCTCAACTACTCAAGTAGCAAATTATAGTGGCATAACAGGCATGTTCCAACATGCCATTAAAAAGCAGCACAGCCCATCCATGTTTCCAAGGTCAGCACAGCATACAGGCCCAAGGGTTGAACTCAGATCCTTGTGCTTGCCAGGTAGGTGCTTATTGTCTCTTCTGAGCTATCTCCTCCGCCCTGCTCATGATTTTTTTTTTTTTTTTTTTTTTTGGTCTTTTCGAGACAGGGTCTCGTTATGCAGTTCAGGCTGGCCTTGAGCTCACTTTTGTAGCCCAGGCTGGTCTTAAACTCGCACGGATCCTCCTGCCTCAGCCTCCTGACTGTGATTACAGGGGTGCGCCACCACGCCCAGCCTCATGATTATTTTTAATTTCAGACATTCTAATGGATATTTGGTATAACTCATGTAGGGTTACAATTACAATTAACTTTTATAATAAGATGTGTGATCTCTTTGAATTTTTATTTCTAGAATGATATATAAGTAGTTTATTTTTTCTATATCATATCCAGATCCCTTAGCATTATTATTTATTTAACCACTTTCTTACTGGCTGTGGTTTTAGTAATTACATTCCTACCAACTATAAAGGAGGGTTCTTTGTTCTTTGAATTTTCACTAGCGCTCATTAGTTTTTGTATTCTCCAGGACAGCCCTTAAGGTTTGGGTGAGTGAGAAAGTCAAAGTAGCTTTGACTTGCGCTTCTGATGGCGAGAGATCAAGATATGTTAAATGTGTACTCAAGTTTTCCCCAACATATTCAGCCATTGTGTCACAGACACACAGACACACATACATCACACACACACACACACACACACACACACACACACACACACACACACACACACACAATCTTATTCCAGGAAATAACTTTAGCAACTATTTGAAAATCAGTTGACACAGTTTTGTTCTTGGATCTACACATCCTTTTTATTGACCTTAGTGAAGTTCCTCATAGAGCACATTAAGTTGTTTACTATATTTCTATCAAATCTTGAAACAGTAACTTCCCTGTATACCAAATTGCTTATTATATTTTCACCAAATCTTGAAATGATACAGAATGAGTCTTTCAAGTTAATGCTTCTCTTCAAAACTGCTTATGTATCAGTTTCCATGACTTTAATCTAGATTTTACAGCTCCTCAATTTCAAAATTGACAGGATTGAGAGTGGATTTTGTTCAACCTATAAGTCTTTTAGAGGAGAATTAAAATGGTACAGTTCCAAGTTTATTTCAATATTTAAATATTTCTACCCCAATTTTGAGGTTTTAGTGGTGGTGGGTTACTAAAGATTGACCCAAAGGCTCTCTAAGCTATGCTCCTTTTCCCTTTTCATTTCTTACTTTGACAAGGTTCTCATTAAATTATCCAACTGGCCTCTATTTTTCAATCCTTCCACCTCAGCTTCCAGAGTGCACAGTTAAATTGATATGAAGAAAATGACATGCTGGTAGAATTACTAGTGTTTTTGAAAATCAGGGACATTCTCAATTCAACTGGATCAGCTTGTTCTTCAATTGTGCTAACTCAGGCCTGTTCAGTAGGCTCCTACACCTCCTGCCAGAAGGAAAGCTAGACAAGGGACCAGACATCCATTTCCTCTTTGTGCTACATAAATAATTTGGAAATACTTTTAAATTTTTGTTTCTTAGTTAGGATTGTGTTTACTTCTATTAGTAAATGTTTGCAGTACACAATGATTATATTTATTGTAGGGATTGCTATCTGTATATAAGACATTTCAATTCTCTCTTTTCACCACTTCCTATTTATTTATTTATTTATTTATTTTGTGTTTTAGGGAAGGATCTACAGGGAATTCAGGGTCTCACTACCAGATCGAACTTGTAGTGATCCACGTGTTTATAGTCTCCCAAGAGCAGGGATTATAGGCATGCATCACCAAGCCCAAGCCAGCTGGACCAGCCTCAGTTGCTGTCTCAGCATGCCCCAGGGGTGGGGACTGCATGGCATGCCTGGGGATTGAAACCCTGGCCCTGGCACCTGCTTGCAGGTGCTTTAATCCGCTGAGCTATTTGGCCGGCCCTCAGGTTTATATTTCTTATAAGACCTTATAAAGCCAATTATATATATATATATATATATATATATATATATATATATATATATATACAGATTACAAACTAGACCAGTAGGCTAATGAACATACAACACGTTAAGATGACTCAAGTAATACTTTTACACACATTTCTCATGCTGGATTATAAAAATGCTTTTGCCTCTTGTTCTCTCATTTCCTATCATTTATCATTTATTATGTACTTTATATATTAATATTTTCATGTTAGAGAAACCATAAAATAATTAAATATTTAGTATTTCATTGTTTTAAATACCACATTTCATCCACTCACTTTTTAATGCATGTATTATAAGCTGTTCCCAAGATTTAACTATTACGAGTTGTGCTGCTATAAACATGCTCTTCATGATGTCTTCAAATATTTAGGGATGAAGCCTAAAAGGAGAAGAGCTGGTGTACATAGGATTTCTAACTTTGGTTCTGAGGACCCTCCATACTGACTTCTACAGTGGCTGTATCAGCCTTTCCCTTTGTCAACTTTTTTTTTCCTATTTCTTTATAAGAATTACTTTTTTTTATTATTATTATTACGGCTGGCTCAGCCTGCCCTGGGGGTGGGGCTGGCACAGCAAGTAGTGCCAGGGATCAAACCTCAGTCCCTGTGGTTACCTAAGCTTTCCTAAGCAAGCACTTTAGATCACGGAATCATCTTGCCAGCCCCTCTTTTCTTGTTTTTGTTATCTCCAAAATTTTTATATTAAACGTAATGGTAATAACACACATAAGAAATATTATTCATAAACTTCTAGAAATTGCATAAAAAGATGCAGTTGTGTATTTGAGCTCAATTTTGACAATGTTTTCTGTATCAGGATAAGAATATTTTCTGTTAGTGTTGTCTTATGAAGTATATTTTCTGGCATATGTGTTTAAATAATTATGTTACTTTTAAAAATAAAAGCATAAATATGTTATTAACTATTTGTATCAAAACGTTCTTTCACTCCTAAAATAAACCATCCCTGGTCATAATATATTTTAAATAAACTAAGTAATATGGCATAAATACATGAAAGTTATATTTATTAAGTGAAACTCTTAAAATTTTCTCCCTGTTATTTATATACCAAATCAACCTATAATTCTGTGTGCTTGAACTATCATTTTGTACTACCAAAATCAGGGCTACTGAAGGATTAAGTAGTAAAATATAAATATTGTTTGATAGCTGTTTAAAACCAAGTAGACAGAGCTCGGCATGTAACTCAGTGGTGGAATGCTTGCCTTATGCTTCACAATACATATTTGCCACATCCACAGATGGGTGAAGGAAAGGAGTGATGAGATTAAGTTACTAAATTATCCAGCTACCAACAATATCCAAGTAGCTTACCAGCTTCCATGTATGACAAGCTTTCAAAGTGGAAAAGAAATTATTAGAAACTGACTCAGATGAACACTAAACTTAGTCTTTATACAGTATCATTTAATTCAATTTAATTACCTTTGACCATTAATAAATATAAGACTACACTCCAAGAAAATAGTTCGCTTTAAATCTACTTCAGGAAATTACACAGGTATGAATTTGTATATAAGTGCTTTCTAAGTGTCATTTAAAAGAATATAAGACTTTTCAATAATTAAACAAATTAGTCATGTGGAAATTACTATGTTTGGATAAACTAGGACTGACTTTAATAAACTGTTGACTAAGAAAAGGTGGTTCAAGTCTTTAACTTCACACTTAATGAAATCACATCAGGGTATGTTTCAGACATCTGCTATTATTATGCTATAAAGTTATAGAAATACTTTAATATTTCAAAACAATATGAAGCACTGAATTTTAAAGCAGTTTTAAATTCATGTCAAAGGTGTTCACAAGCCAAATACAGATGTCTCCTGCACTTCATCCTTTATATATGCCTTCCCTCCCCTCTGCCAACATCCCCCAGTGAAGTGGTATGCTTGTCACAACTGATCAACCTGACCAGCATAGCCCTTTTAACCAAAGTTCATAGCTTTACAAGAGGGTGCAATCTCGTTCTTGTATAGACTGGATTTTAACAAATATCAAATGGCATATATTCATTATTGCAAAGACTTTTTAGTGTTCTAAAAACTGACCATAACACAGCATAGATGTCCTTTTTCCCCAGCCCATGGCAAGCTCTGAGTGTTTTTAATTTGTCTCCATAATTTGACAGTTAATTTCTTTTAGGAACTGAATAATATTCCATTATCTGAATGTATCATAGCTTTCCATTCACGTACATCTTGGTTGCTTCCAACTTTAGGAAATTATAAAAATGCTATAAATATTCATATTCACATGCAACTTTTTAAGTTTCAACTCATAGAGATAAGCTTCATGTAGTGTGGTTGACGGATTATTTACTGATTGATGTCCAGTTTTGTAAGAACTCACTAAATTATCTTCCAAAGCAGCTATATCAATTTTGCATTTCCACCTCCAATGAAAACGTTTCTGCTGTTTCAAGTTCTCAGTGGCATTTCATGTTGTCGGTATTCTGAATTTTGGCTATTCTAGTAAATGTGTGATGGTACCTTGTTTATTAAATAGTGCATAATGTAGCATGTCTTTCCATACATTTGCTGTCATCTGCATAACTCCTTCTATGAGATATCTACTTGATTTTAATCAGCAAATGTGACTGTCCTGTATCCAATCCTGATTACTTTCCACTAGTGAGTCTCCACTGGGAGACTGACAGACAGTATTTGCATAAATATCTACTGCATCAAAGGAAATTGATACTAAATTCTTTTTCTATCATCCAATTAAAATCTCCATCAAACATCATTTCTTTGCTGGTCTTCATTCAGATTTTTCCATATTCTTCTGACAACAAAAACAAACAAAAAAAAAAAATAAAAAAACTAAAACAAAAACAAAACAAAACAAAACAAAACAAAAAAAAAGGAATCTCAAGTATCTCAAGTACTTAAGAACTTATTTTTATCAAATCAAAATGTGTCGTTATTTGAAGTGATTTCAGACTCTGTTCAGCTTCACTTCTTTTAGTAACACACATAGTCACTGGGTAAATCAAAAGCAGAGTAAAAATAGAAGCCAAATACTGAATTAGCCACCACATCTTGTATCTTTCTATAATAAATTATACTTTTTTATTTTTGAAAGACTGCTGCCTCAACTCATTTGTGCTGCTTGCACAGCTGAGCTATAAATTCATCAAGACATTCATTCATTCATTCATTCACTAACTTACTCATCAATATGTATAGTGGTCATGCACATAAATCAGACACTATTCTGGAGTCTGTGTGTTTAAAAATGAAAAGTAAAGTAGAAGCTCTCAAGGTCTATACATAGCCAATTACAATAGTAATTGCATACTGCACACCTAATTACTCAATAAATACTTGTTTGATTGATTGACCATTAGAGATGATAGCATCTAGCAGTAACTTAATAAGCAATGGTTTAGGTTTTGATTTCAATGTGAAAAAGACAACCAGTTCATTCCTATACTGCTTATCATTTTTGTTTCAAGACAAAGCTGCTTCTCTTGTTCTTTCAGGATTAAGCTCTTTCCCAGGACATCTTCAAGATTAAATACCTTGATTAGGTTTTCTGAACCAATTTGTTAGCTATGTTCAGACATCTGAAACAAGGACATTGTATATCTTTGGATGAATTTTGATATTCTTGATAAAAAACAAAAACAAAAATAGGCCAAAAGCCAAGAGTACATAAAAGTGGTACCATACAAGAAATGTGCTATTGACTAATATGGTGAACTAAAAATTGTAAAGACCCCCCATAGTACTAGGAAAACTGTTAATTATATTGCTAAGACAAATTAGTTCTGTTAATCTTCAGTGAATTCCTTGGCATATGCAATAGAATTACACATTGTTGTATGTATCCCTACTGAATTGGTATTTGGAGGAAATGTAGCAGAAAAAATCTTGTATATATGTCTTGCACAAGTGAAGTGTGTGCTAAGTTTAGAACCTGCGTGCTTTGTAGGACTAAAGTGAATATAGACACAGTCTCTTCATCTACTACATGAAAACATATATGTGTAAATATATGTGTGAAAGTAAGCTTGAAAATACATGCACACCACACATACACATACAAACACTTATCACCAAGGGAATGGCTTTCTGCTGCATGTATTTCTGCCCCAATCATCCTCGTGGATACTAGTTGTCTTCACCACCCTTTCTATTTGGCGGTGGAATTCACTGCTGAGTTATGACCATCCTAAAGACAATGTTCAGTTCTTTTTTTTAAAAAAAAAAAAAACGTAGATGCAAGAAAGAAGAGTATGTGGTAGAGCGTACCAAGGATTGGAAACATATAGGCACAACTGTATTTCCTATTGAATGATATATATACTAGAAAAAAATGTCCAAATTCTGAATCTATTTTCTGAGATTCAATATAGTATCTGGTTCATTGTGGAAGGCCAGTAAGTGAGATAGCTATTACTGCTGTCATCTCATTATTACCAACATCAACCATAGGAAGAAAGTGCAAGAGTAATAAATGAAGCTCATTAAAACACTGGCTATTTATTTGCACTTGTAAAGAGGAACAGATCATTGTGATAGTGTGTCCCACTTTTCTTTGTGTTACTATTGACCATTGAAGTCTACCTTTTTGTTCTGTTTCTTTGTATTACTATTGACCACCAAATTCTACCTTTTGTTCTGTTTATGACAGGTGTCCATGACTCAAGGATTTGAGACTTTAATAGCCTTGTTTTTTATTTTTAATTTTTATGAGCAGAATATATTTATTAGGGAAAAGAAAGCTACTGTCCAAGAGAGGGACAGGAGGGTGTCCCAAGCAGGTGGTCCTCTAGAGTTTTTGTTTTTGTCCTCTCTTTCCTTGTTCAATTTCCTTTCCTTATGAATTCTACTTTTGATTATCCTTGGTGTTATTCTCTTCCTACAGTATTTTTCTTAAGATGAAAAATGTCAAATAAATCATAACAAAGGCAGAAAAACTAGACACCACTTTGTGGGATGATGATGGTAGTGATGATGGTGATGGTTGTGATAATAAGAGATATTCATTCTTCTGATCACATTTTAAAAAGAGAATAAAAAATGATAAAAAAAATAGAAATGTTGCAGAATTTCATGAAACAAAATGATAGGAATTCAATGCTGGTTGTTTATTGTTTTCAATTTAGTTGTTCAGATTACTAAGCATAAGCCTGCAAAATTTGTCAAAAATTAAAAAAGAAGAGAAAGGGAAATAAAACTGAGTTATAACAGCTTCTGGAGCACTTCTGAAAACTATGTTCCTTTATCTTGGTCACTTTTAAGTATATTTTAAATATTATTCCAGTTACAAATGAGATGTTGAATGGTGGTCACTCTATTTACATAGGTGTAAAATGAGACACAGGGCAGTGAGCTTTTTTTCTAAGATATAAAAGAGAAAATATTATAATTATCAAAACTGGATTTCTATAATTCCAAAGTCCATACACTAGCAGCAATGTCATGTCTCTTTTCCTGGAGCCTATGGTATAGAAACTTTGCCAGTCTGGAATGTGTTTCTATCTGTCAGGAACATCCTTCTGGCATGTCAGGAAGGAACTCTGACATTATGCCATTGTACAGTGAATATCACAGGTCACACCTGTTGCCTCTTTAGGAACAGGATCTGCTTCAGCACAGAAACCGCTGAGCTTACAAGAGCTCACAAGTAAGATTGCAACAAACATAGCAGCAAGGATTATTTTACATTCATTTTTTACCAGGAGGAGCTATGCTAAGTTGTCCTCAGGAAAGATGGCACTGACAAATTCTTACATTCTACATTTAATGAATTAATCCATGGTCTGTGTGAATCCCATTGTCTTGAAAGTGAGGGAAATAAAACCCACCAAGGGCTCATTGATTTCAGAATTATAAGAAGTCCCTGACTATATTACAGACTATTTATCCAAATAAAGTCCTGATAGTTCCACAATATGTCAATTCTAAGTACCTGCACACACGCTTCAGTTGCTCCTTGGAGACTATTTTTCTATATACAGCAAGTTCTTGGAAATTACAGTACGTGACGAGAGAGCCTTGTGAAGTTGAACAAGATGGGCATTCTTGGTGTGCAGGTATTCTGCAGGCATTCAGGAAATGCTCAACACAGCCTGAGTCACTTAAAAATTAGAGTGCTGTGATATGTGAGTCACTGTCAGTGGAGGCTTGGCGTGATGAAACTGCTCAGAAGTAATGAGGGAACAGGGAATAGGAATTACTCATCTTAATTCTGGATATTATTAGAAGTACTTCAGATAAAGTGAGTTAAGTAGTTGTTACAGTTTTGCCAGGAAATTTTATTAACTGAGCATCTTTAATTTTTATTTAAAATTTTTTACTACCAAAGTTTATGGATCATTGTACAAAATAAAATTAAAAACAAAAGAGAAAAAATAGTCACATTAGTAACAAAAGAATGTTATCTTTTTCATATATATGCAGGTTATTTCTTGCTTATTACTTCAATGTCATTTAAATATTTTCTATAAGTATGAGAACGGGGAAAACTACATTTTTATCTATATGAGCTATGTGTATATAATTCTAATAAAAATTAAGACCACAGGCTATATACATTTTGATCTTTTTTTTTCATTTAGTAATGAAAATAACACGATCACATTTCCATGTAACATAATTTTACAGATATAATTTTAATGACTATCAGTACAATATATAACCATATGATAATTTCATTCAGTTTTTCTTTTTGTCTTTTAGTGAGTTTCAAGCTTTTCACTTATTGAAAATACCTGTTAAATTCCTTTAGGATGATTGTCCACATTGAATAAGAGAATTGAAGATTCCATGGATCAACAAAATGAAATATCAACATAATAAACATATTTTTTGTGCGGTACCAGGGATTGAACTTAGGATCCTGCTCTTGCCATGAAAATGCTTATTCTACTGAGCTAGCTCCCAAGCCCAATGAGCATATTTTAAAAACTTCCAAATTTCTCTCCAAAATACTTATTTTAGCTGCAAAATTTCGAAGATGTTGCATAAGTGTCTATTTCCCCTCAATTTTCATAAACTTTAAAAAATTATTTTTATTAATATTAATGTGAAAGAAATAGCAACGAGATAGTTTCACTACAGGTTAAAAGGCCAGATACAATAATTAATACATTTCATATTGTTCTCTTCACCATAGTTGTTCAGAGTACAAGATACAGACATGATTTCTTGTCTAAACATCATTAATACAGATCTTTCATAATATTGAGTATTCATTAAAGCAATTCTTTTGGCAGCTTTTATGAAAAGGTATGTCTTTTGGTTGTTTCATATATTTTATTACTAATTGCACAATTTTTCATAAGCATGTCACATTGGTATTGGTTATTTGTCAACTTTCTAATTCTCTCTTTTTTCTAATATAAATTTTCATTCATCTATATCAATAAGACTTTGGGTGTTAGATTGAAATAAAGAATTCATGTATATGTCCTTTGAGGGACTAATGCTTGGGTTTTGAAGTCGCTGAAAAGTTTAATAAACAAGGAACAATATAACGAATTTCCAAACCCAAGTTAATACTGTGAAAGTTCAGGACATAAGTTGATAGGAGCTAAATTCAGAGTACTGAGACAGGCCACTGAGTGCAACTTTTTGGTGGTGGAAGGAGCAAAGGGGCCACGCCTCCTGATTCAGTGGAAAGAGGAGGAACTGACCAGGAAATAACCAAGGCTCTTCCTGTGTCAGGCTTGTAGCAAAGATGAGCCAATACATGACTCTTCAACTTATTATATGAAGGTGCACAAGACAATTCCTTTCCCGCTAAAATTCTATCTAATCATATGTGTTGGTTTGGAGCCATGGAAGCTGTAAATTGGTCATATGTGTGAAAGCAGGCCTAGGCTTCAGTGCCTAAAGCAAAGAAGCTGCCTCAGTCCTGAGATAAACATCCTGACTGGCTGATTTTGACTACTAGTCACTAGGCAATCTTGTGTCATGAGTTATTAATTTTGCAAAGGTATAAATAAATGTCCCTATTGTTGCTCACAGAGTCAACCCGCTCACTAGGCAGATGAGGCACCACCTTACCCAGCTTTTGTCTTCTTGTTTATACTTTTCCTCATTCCTGTCTCTGTTTCTCCCCAGGTAGAACAGATCACATTGAGACCCATGGATACTTCTACATATCTAGAGCTGTTTACAAAGACAGGGAAGGGAAACATGCAGCTCAGAGTGAGGAAAACTAGATTGATAGTCAATGGCGAACTTCAGGCCTATGCATGTGTTCATCTGTCTTTGGCATAGATTAGGGTTCTCTGGTATGTGTACTTGGGACATTTTCTCCACAAACTGTTTAAAAAATTATAAAATAAGAGTTCTGTGGGGTGGGCTCATCAAGTAGCTCAGCAGATTAAAGCACTTGCAAACAGACACAGGGGCCAGGGGTTTAGTCCTAGGGTCTGCCATGCTGACCCCACTCCTGGGGCACACTGAGATGGCAATTGAGACTGGGTCTGGTGTCGTGTGCCTCTAATCCCAGCTCTTGGAAGCCTGCACATAGGCAGATCACTACAGATCTGATCTAGTAGTGAGACTCTGAACACCCTGTAGACCCTTCCCTAAAATAAAAAAAAAAGAGTACTGTGGATTTCTAAGACTGAAAAATTACAAGTTCAAATAAACTTAAATGTGTTTCATCATAAGACTTTTCAGATTGTTTAATAAGAAACTGTGACTATGGAATATAAGAGGGAGATAGTTTTCAACCAGAATATGCCTACAGAAACACAAAAGTAAACAAGAAGCTGATCAATCAGAGTGGACAGAAGGGCTCTGGGCTCATTTAAACTTTCACACTGATTCATTTGCAAGGAAACTCACAGGTGATTCTCATGTAGCTGAGTCTTTCATGTATTAAGCATGCTCCATGTCAACAGGCACAATATCTATTTTTAACAGATAAAACTTCATGTTAAAATTGAATACTATTTTCTGCTAAAATATGGGAAGCACCCATAACTGAGTCACTTTTTTGTCCTATATTTGTTTTTCTAAAATTATATTAAAATCAAAATAGCTTTCTGAGAAAGGACAAGATAGAAGTTATAATATTACATTTCTGTTATGTCATTAAAGTTTGAAGATCAAAAAGAACTGGTGTATTCAAAACATCCACAGAAACAAATTTCCTAGATATTTCCTATTTGTAAAATTTTTGGTAATTGGCCTGGTTTCAGTTTACATCAAGCTTGAACAGGGTTGATTATACAGGCTTGGTTTAATCTTCAAGGGGCTGGAGCATAGTTTATTTGTGGTTGGGGGAGGTATGCAAATAATAAGTGAATGGTCTTGCACAAAATTATGAGAGATATACAACTGAAGTACGTAACAGATGGTAAAGGAACTCCAAATAAGAGCTACTCGGGTTAGATCAGAGATGCTCATGAAGGCTTCAAGGAAACAACAGAAGCTTGAGAGATCACCAAGCAGATGATACGGAGAGAGGCATTCCGAATTGAGGCAGTGTGCTAATTGCACAGAAGTGACACTGAGCTTTGACAGAAAAACGAATTAGGTTTTGCAGAGCACAGGTTTTGACAAGGAATAAATGAGATACAGAGAAAGACAATGCCAGATTGTAGAGATCATGTGAGGCAAAGAGCAGCTTGGGGTTTATTCTACATGCGGGTGAGGGGTTGAAAAGTCTCAAGTGAAAGAATCATAGGAATCGATTTAGAAGGAAGAAAATCCTTTGGTAGTGATATAGGATTTCAGTGAAATCCTGAAAGAGCTCCTGAGCCACATACCCAGGAAACAGTTAAGAGTGCACGGTTAGTTGAGAGGAACAGTGCTTTCCCAGGATGGGTCAGGTCCTGGGTCCAGTCCCAAGCATTGAAGAAAGATGATAAGAGAAAAAAAATAATAAAGAAAGCAATGATAAAGTGTTAGCTAAGAAAGTGCCATAAACAGCAAATCATCAAAAGATTAGCATAATTCCTAGACTGAGTGAGATTTTCTAAATATTTGATAATAATAAGAATAGAACAAAACTTTACTAGTAATATGAATTCCTTAATATTACCATTAATCAAAATTATCAAAGTATGCCATCCTGTTCCACAGAGCCCCAATACTAGCTTCTGTTTCAGGAAGGAGTTTAGGTAGAAGGAGAATAGGAGACTGAACATTTCTCCAGCATATATCAAGACCCAGGGAAATCTTAAGGTAACCAAGTCCTGGCCCACCTTCCACTTAGTACATGTGATTTTTAAGAAGCACTGTTCTGGAAGTTCTTCTCCTCCTCAATGCCAGGGAAGTTTCATACGGCTCTGGTCCAGAATGCAAAAAGTCTGAGCTATCATTTGTTTGTTTCTGGCCAGTTTAAAAAAAAAAAAAAAAAGGTCTTACTGAAAATCATTCATGATTCTTAAATATAGCTAGTCCAAACACCATGCTTAATGTTTCACTTTGCTCCTGTCTTGGTTCAGAATGTGTTAGGTGCCTAATGAAATTATTAGGAACAAGACTTATCCCTATGAAGAGTTCTTACATTCATAGGGATATATTTAGAATGAAAATACTATTCTAAATTGAATAATTGTATAGCTTCTTAAGGCATCAGAGTTTACTGGTTCAAGCCGGAATGAGGCTTTGAGGCAACAGCTACAATTTAGGTGCTTACTAGGAGAAAGTTAATTATTCATAAAAGGTGCTATAGCACTAAACCCACAAATGGGAACCCACCAAAGAAGTGTGATGAGTAGGGCAAATAGTTCAGGAAAGGATCTTTTAGTTGGAAAAAGGAAATAAAGCTAAATAAATACACATGCACTCATAAAGTCTTTTAGGAAAGACACAGTGATTTGTTGTACAGCACCCCTAGAACACACGCGCGCACACACACACACACACACACACACACACACACACACACACATTGTTACCTGCCCCAACAACCTGTTCCTGTTTCCTTGATGGAAAATGAAGTCTTATTCCACCTAATTGCTATAAAATAGACCTAAAAAATAACCCTACACAGAAAACCTTGTATATTACTTGGGTTCAGTAATTATTGAATGGAATATTTATATCAAAATTTGAATAAGATTTGGAATATGTGAACAATAAAACCACTCTGATTATAAGAATTATGATATGTGTTACGTAAAAAAGCAAAAAATTATTTTGATGAACCACTTCTAACAAAAATACACCTTATTTAAGAGGAACTATTTGCTCAGAAAGTAATAATTTCCATTTTAAATGAATCTGAGATTTCAACTATTTTTAGTGGTACAAATTTTTTACAACCTTTGACTCCCTACCTCCTACTAAATGCACCCTTTCAAAAGCATGTAATGTTGAAGGTCTGTCTATATTATTCAAACCAGCAATTAGAACCAGATGTTACTGCACTTTATATTTAGACACCACATTTCAATATCTAAAAAAGAAAGAATACTTGTGAAGGACAGAGATAATAATTTATAAACGCAATTAAAGCATATTGTTTAGACTCCTTCTCACTAATTTACCTGATTGCAAAGTAAAATTAAATGAATTCATATTGAAATGTAAAATTGGGCCAATGAGTAATGGAGTTTTTAAAACTGCATATATAAGAAAAAGAGATGCCAGATATACTATTGTTGTATCAAATACATTCTTCATTAAGTTTACATTTTTACTGTAATGTACATTTCCTTTGTGAAGAAATCAAACCTAGATAGGATGATGGATACATTTAAGTTTTAAAATTATGTGTGGATGGCCTAGGAATAGACTAGGTGCTGGTAGGCACATACAGAATGAAAGAGTGGTGTGGTCTTGAGGCTTTCATCCAGATTTTAGAAGAGAACCTTGAAGGCCAGAAAATGTGCCTCTCAGAGAGCAAAAGTAGCTGTGAGTGTGAAGCCAAAGGTGCAGTGCAGACCCCAGAATGTTGGAGAAGCCAGGAAAATGTATTGTCTGAGAAAAAGGCACAAGGAGTGAACAAAGGTGGCCCAAGAGAAAAGCTATGAGTTACTAGAACCACTGCCAGTGCTGTAGAAATGAGGTGGCTCAACATCTTTAGAGTTCATAGTATGCCACCCACTGCTCTAGAAACTACACATGGCACTATAGGACACAATAATTTCACTGTTGGATTTTGACCTTACTTTGGTTCATTTCTTTGTATCCCATGCCCTATTTATATCTTCAGAAATGGAAATGTTTATCTTTTCCATGGTATTTTTCAATTGCTTGATTTTATTTCGATTTCTATAAAGATTTGCAGCTAAGTCTTAGGCTTAAATCTCAGGGACTTCGGACTTGGTTTTTTCAGCAACGCTCAAACTGTTATGATTTTGGCAGTTGTTAGAGATGGGTTAAATGCCTTTTGCACAAAGGGATGCACATGAATTTGGGGCAGATAGGGGCAGAATATATGGCTTATACCTAAATGGGGCTTTTTTAAAAGTTGGGGGATCTAGGGTATGTGAATACAGATTAAGGGCTAGAATTAGGAGTGTGTAGCAGATTAGTCCACTAATTGGTTTATCATAGCTTTAGTTGTGGGTAGTGGGAGACATAACAATCCCTGTCAGTGACACCACACAAAAGACTTGCAATCTGATGAGATACAAAGGGAAAGGAGGCTGGTGGCTGCTCTCTGCTCTTTTGCTGCCTCCAATCTCCCCTGCTATAGACTGTTTCTTTTCTTCCATTCCCATCTGTCATATCACCCTACCTTAGAGTTGGTCAAGTATGGACTGAAACCTCCACAAACTGTGAAATAAAATAAGCCTGTCCTCCTTTAACTTGCAGGACTTGAGTATTTTGTCCCAGCAACAACAACAACAACAACAAAAACTAACCAACACAATTGCTAAACTAAATGACTATTAATGACTGTGCTTCCATGCCAAAAGCACACTGCTACAGCCAGAAAACAAGGTTAATAATTGGTTTCAGTCTCTATTTGCTTACAATTTAAGTAGGAAATGAAAAGCTACAATGTCCTTTAAAGTCATTGTTAGGTTATTACAAGTAAACAGAGACATTTCATTCACTCATTGAAAAAAATAAATATCCAATAGAGAGTGGCAGGCTGTGCTATATTCTCAGCACTCTGCGGAGCTGAGAAGAACCTCAGCTTCAAGCTGAGACTGAGTAACTCAGTGATTTACCATGATTCTGTCTCAAAAAAGAAATAAAAATTAAAGGGTTGGTGATGTAGCTTGGTTGAAAGTCCCTTGGTTCAACTCCTAGTATTGACAAAAAAGAAAAAAAATAGTAACTACCTTGCACCAGGCACTGCAATAAGTACTGAAGCATTTGCATTAATTAAGATTGTTTATTTCTGCATTATAAAAATTATGAAAACTATTGCTCAAGTAAGTCCCTAACTTATAAACATTTTTATGTCAAGGACTTTCACAGATATAAACAGACCTTGCATTATGAATATTTATACACACAAACAAATTACAGAAGTAGATCATGGATCAGCCAGACATTGTTTGAGTTGTGCACCTGCACGTTTACTGTACATCGTGATATTGTACAGTAGTACACTGATCTACCTGTGTTCAGGATTTCCAGAAGCAAGAAGAAAAGAAGTGGCAAGGAACTGCTAGGAAGCAAAAAGTCATATACACTTTACAGTATATTTGTGTCAAAGATATGAAGCACTCCCTTTTTGGACTTACGAATGGATCTGACTTACAAAAGTTCTCCCCCAAAAGAACTTGTATCATGTTGGGGAGTTACTGTAGTTTTTCTTTACATGGTACACTGCTCTAAGGATTTTGTGTACATTATCTCATTTGATCCTCATAGCAACTTCATAAGTTAAATATTTAGTCAATTTCATAAATGAGGATACGAATGCAACATTCTCTAATTTGCTCAAGGTCACACAGCTAGTAAGAAATACAGCCAAGTCTCAATGAATCCCCAACTAGTTTCAGAGTTTACTCTCTTTACCATGACACTAAATTGTCACTCAACTAATTAAGAATGTATTCTACCCCATGTACAATATTATGTATAGCAGTGATATCAAGATACTTTACTTCGCTATCATCTAAATGTAATGCCTATACCAAGCTCCAGTGTGGTTATTCTAGCACCGCTCACTATGTTCATTCCAGCCAACAAAAAGAGGAAAGATGAAGAGATTACATGAAATTCTACTTTTAAGGAGTATTGTCCCCCACCGCTGGGAGCTGAGCCTGCGCACCCGCTGCGGGTAAGCCCCTGCGCCCCTCTGCCCCGCCTCTGCGTTCCCGAGACTAACTTCCTGTCCCAGCCCAGCCCAAACCCCACCGCTGGGAGCTGAGCCTGCACACCCGCTGCGGGTAAGCCCCTGCACCCCTCTGCCCCGCCTCTGCGTTCCCGAGACTAA
>PVJA010002368.1:0-108022 GCA_004027025.1 Myocastor coypus
TTTTTTTTTTTTTTTTTTTTTTTTTTTTTTTTTTTTTTTTTTTTTTTTTTTTTTTTTTTTTTTTTTTTTTTTTTTTTTTTTTTTTTTTTTTTTTTTTTTTTTTTTTTTTTTTTTTTTTTTTTTTTTTTTTTTTTTTTTTTTTTTTTTTTTTTTTTTTTTTTTTTTTTTTTTTTTTTTTTTTTTTTTTTTTTTTACTTCATACACTATTAATTCACAGATTTCAGCTATGTGATTCCCATTTTCTTCTATGCTAGTGTCTCCTGCATTTGTTCTGGGCCTGAGATTGCATCTTGCTCCATTTATTTGTCATTTTGTATAGCACTGTCCTCTTACCTTTGGTGTAGAACTGTAGTGAAGTTATTTTGTTAGCATCTACTGAAATTTCAGTCTTGATGTACCACTTTTGATGTGTCCAGATGTTCTTGGCTGGGTCTGGCTGCTGTGCTCAACTTCTTGTTGCAGACTGTGAAGTTAACTCACTGTGCTCCTCTGGGAAGATTTCAACTCCTGGATTAGCTGGGAAGATTAGCCTCTCTGTAGAGAATTTTGCTGCAGGGTTCCACAGCAGATGCTGCATCTGGGTCTGGATGAGGGAGTTCCATTCCCCCAGGTGCACAAGCCAAAAGCTCCTATGTATGTACACGCTAGTCCTGGTGTTTGAGCATGGAAGTAGTTCTAGTGGCAAGGGTAGGAAGGCCGAGTGTTCCTACCTATGGGCACTCTGGTCTTGGCGTGTGGGTCTGGAAGAAGTTCTGGTGGCATGGATCGGCAGGCCAAGAATTCCTACCTATGGACCCAGTGGGCCAGGGGTGTGGGCGGGGCTGTTTTCACTCTTTAAAATAAAATGAAATTATAATTTAAAAAACCACAATTGATTCTTTAAATACAAAATGTAATGGGACATTTTAGTATATTGGGCAGTTATTATTGTATATGTGTAAAAATTATAATAATAGTGATGAGGAATGGAAGTATATTATTACATTCTTATATTCTGTATTAATTGAGGGCAAACTGTGATAAAAATGTACTCTATATGACTTAAATAAATCATTAAAATAGTTCAAGGATAATATCTCATAAGTCAACAAAATGAAATCATGAAATGCTTTTTGGGGGGCTGGCCAGCTAGTTCAGCAGACTAAAGCTCCTGCTTAGGCAGGCCCAAGGACCAGGGTTTGATCTGCAGCATGCTGTGCCAGCCTCACCCATGGGCCATGCTGAGGAGGTGATTGAGACTAGGCATGTTGGCTCATTTCTGCAATCCCAGCACTTCAGAGGCTGAAGATAGGAGGATCACTATGAGTACAATCTGTGTAGTGAGACATTATAGACCCTGCACTAAATATATATTTTTAAAAAGCTGTAGCCAGACTGTTTGAGGAATAAAAAAAGAAAATACATAAATAATCAATAGTAACATTATGACAGGCACCATGGCTAATAAAAGAATAGTACCAGAATACTATTAACTTTATGCCTATTTGTTTGACTATTCAGTTATAGTGAACAAAATTATTTTCTTTCTCCTTTTCTTTTGGCTGTCTCAGTCCACCTTGAGGGTAAGGCTGGGATGGCATGGCATGTGGTACCAGGGATCCAACTGTGGCCCCCTGAACCTGCCTAAGCTTGCTTAAGCAGCAGCTTTATACCCCTAAACTATCTTGCACTTTCTTCTCTTCTCTTCTCTTCTCTTCTCTTCTCTTCTCTTCTCTTCTCTTCTCTTCTCTTCTCTTCTCTTCTCTTCTCTTCTCTTTCTCTCTCTCTCTCTCCCTCTTTCAGGACCCTGTCCTTGCCAGGCAAGTGCTTATTCTACTGAGGTATCTCCCCAGCCCCAGCAAATTTCTGGAAAGATTCAAATTGCTAACACTCATTAAAGAAGAAACATATTACCTGACCAAGATATTTTATTTTTAGTTTAAATCTGTTCTGTTAAGAAGCCAGTGCTTGATAACTTTCTAGTCAATTCTACTAAAAATTGCTGGAAAAAATAATTAAACCAATTTCACACAAATTCTTTCAGTAAACTAAAGGGAGAACAGTTTCTGCCCAGTTGTTAGAGCTAGCTGTTGCTAATGAGGCCAGCTTTAACCTGCAGAGAAAGTGAATACAGTAAAGGAAGACTATAGATTGTTATCTCTTATGAATAAACATGTAATTTTCACAAAATTTTAGGAAATTGTACTGAATAATATTGAAAAGAACAATATATCATAATCAGGCTGGACTTCAAATTTGGTTTTTGTTAAAAATCAATGTAATAAATCATTCATAAAATAAAACTAAAACATTATATCAATTTCATATATAAGAAAAAAACACTAGTTAAAAATCTGAAACGTTTGATAAAAACTTTCATCAAAGTATTAAAAAGTGCAGAACTTTCTCAACTGAAAGTTTTCTACAAAAAGCCTTGAGCCACCAAGTGGTAAAAAACATCAACAAAAAAATTCTTTCTAGTAATAATAACGAATCAAGAGTGATTGCTTTCCTTATGTCTATACTTGATGGTATAGTACTGTACTTAATAGTGTCGCTGGCACAAACAGTCAAGGAAAAGATACAATGAGCATCCAAAGGGGAAAAGAACACAGCTATCTTACTCCCAAGTAACACTGTCATCTCACTAGAAACCCCCAATGGACACACCTTATAATACAAGACACTGCAATACTGCTCCAACCAATACAATGTGGTATCAGTGCAAATACAGAAAGGAGGGAAAGAAGGAAAAAGGGATGGAGGACGAGGAGTGGGGTGGAGCTAGAGGGAGGTAGGTAGATTACTCGAGCTCTGAGAATTTCCTCCCGAGAAATGTGTGTTGCAGTGACCCAGAGGAGCTTGCCTGCAGCCCCCCACCTAGAGCGCACAATGAGTGAGGTGTCTACGGGCATGAAACCACTGGGTATGCCTGGGAATACGAGCAATTTCCCCAGGGTAATGATGGCTTTATCCTTTATCCTCCTAGAAAGTGGGCCAGGGAGAAAAAAGCCTTCTTAATTTAGGTTTAGAAAAACAAATTAGAAACTTTACTAATTGAAAACAATAGCTGACATTCATTGAATGCCAAATGCTCTCTGAGCACCTTATATTGTTCTACTTAGCTTTCAGAATTCTTTAGAGGTAGTTATTAATATTACCTTTAAAAAAATGAGACAGCTAGAGCTTTAAGAGATGAAGTTCCTAGGGCAGGTCAAATAGCTCAGCAGAATAAATTGCTTGCAAACAGGTGGAGGTCCCAAGGGTTAGATCCCGGGCCTGCCATGCTGGCCCGACCCCTGGGGCATACGGAGATGGCAATCGAAACTGGGTATGATGGTCCATACCTATAATGCCAGCTCTTAGGAGGCTGTAAACAGGCAGATAACTATGAGTCCGATCAAATAGTCAGACCCCGAAAACATTGTAGATTCTCCCTTCCCTAAAAGTATATATCTGAGATGAAGTTACTTTCCCAAGGTCATGAGGCAAGTCAGTTGCAGAAATCAAGAATAAATATTTGTCAAATACTAGAAAATGCTTATTCTCTATGCTAACATACTTCTACTAGTTTAGCTCTTACTAAAGCAGCTTCTAGTGTTAATCACTGTAATATAATGATATTAGTACCTTGCAACTTATGATATTTGATCTGTGCGAATGAAAGTACTTTGGTGGCCCACAACCTCCAGAAGCCCTCTGATGGAACTCTGCAAATGAGAGAAAATGCTGCAGACTCCTTAAGGGAAGAGGTGTGACCATAGCTTGATTAAGAAAAGCTATCTCGGCAAGGGAGGTGAAAATACTGGCCACCTCTAAGTCCCCTTGGGAATTACTGATTTTATCAGTGTCAGGATGGATTAGGGAAACAGAACAGATGGGCATCCTCTCTGAAAAGCTTAGAAAATGATGTTAATGCTTACCTCTGTTAACACTCCTCTGAAGTGAACAAATCCAACTCCTCACACAAGAGGAAACCCGGGAGGGCTTCTCTTTGCTCCTCAGAATGACAGAGCCCAAAGCATCTGCTCCCTACTGCTTCTGAAGCTGAATCCAACTTTCTGAAAAGGGGAAATCAAAATGAAACAAAAGGAAGATATGTATTTGGAGTGACCCTTGGAAGGGAATATAGGGATCCCTGCACTTTCCCCTCTCTTCTTGCTTTTCCCTGAGGTAAGCAGACTTGACCCACTGAACCTTCCCTGCCATGACATTCTGCCTTGTAGTAAAGCCAAAAGCAACTGGGCTAATGGACCATCTTCTGAAACCAAGAGGTAAAATAAACTGCTTTTAAAGCTGTTAATCTCAGGTAGTCATACTGTTGCAAAGTTAATTGACTTACTGTTTGCTATCACACCCTGAGATTAGAAGACAACAATGCTACAAATTGTTCAAGAGATTAAAAATTAATTACAGGATTGTGAGAGGGACAAATCTTCAGACTTCGAATTTGTTTTGCTTTTGGCAGTGGAACACATTTTGAAGAAGATCCTCACACTGTAAAACAGAAAATAAATGAACTTTTGTTAATGTAGATTGATTTATTTTTAGATCTATGCTATACATTTATTGTGGGAGACGGGGCTGCACGGGGACCTCTGGCTGTGTTGGAAAAGAGCACGTGTGTGGTGCTCTGAAGTTAAGATAACCACAGCTGAGGCGCCCAGGACATGGGCTGCTTGTGGAGGGCCACCTGAGTGACTACTCTCAAAAGAAGAGTGATTGTCTCCATTTTGGCTGTGCCTGACCTTATTTTCATGGATTGATATGTGCAGAGCTTTGACACTCCTCTTCTGCTCCTAGGGCTCCACTTGTACTGGTACTCCTTGTCTGCTGGTGGCCTGCCATTCCTTGTTTGCAGGATATGAGATGCCATGAAGCCCCAATACAGTTGCAGTTCTTTTGTCCTCTGGTTTAAGTCATTATTGGTACCAGCCAATATGAGCCCCATTCATTCAGACCAGAGGGGTGAGATTTTTGGCTTCTCTCCTCCATGCTGGCTGCAAGAATTATGTTACTTGTACAAGAAGGAACTTGACACTTCTCTTAGGAGTGGCTGTTGCTCCAGTTGTTTCAAACTTACCTTATCATTCTTGGGGTTACAGTATGGAGATATCTGTTTACTGGTAATCAGCCATTACTCAAGAGTCTTCACAGATTTCTCTGCCACCCAGCCTGACCTAGATAGCTCCTGAGATCTCCTGGACTTCCCTACAATCCAGCAACTCCTAAGGATGCTCAGCTGGACAAGAGGCCTAAAGCCCAGCACAAGCACAAGACTTAATCAGTTCTAACTGGCTAGAGTAGGGCTGTACATGTTACTCATATTTTGATTCTTGCTCTTATGTCTAGGCTAAGGAATGCTCCACCTGTCTTCTAAGACCAGGTTCATTGACGTTGGAGGAACATTTTCATTATGGGGAAGAACTTTGAATTCAGGTGAAAGGAAGAGAGCTTCTTTATTAAGTACTTAGTCTTCATCAGCTACTATGCTCAACACTTTACCTACAGAACATTAATTTCCAAAAAGTCTTTGAGAGGCTCCTATTAGTGATATTTCATTCATCCTGTGCTTGAAACAAAAAAGTTCATGGAGGTAGAGGACTTTCTCAGGACCAGCAAGTAGAAAAACAAATTAAATCCAGGTTTATCAGGCTGCCAAGCCATGCCTTGGCCTGGGACAGAAGACTCATTTAGCTAACCTTGTTCCTTCAGATGCAGTTGTGCCTCATGGAGTACCTTTACCAATCCCTTTATCTTCTCCTTGGGCACCTGTCATTTCTTTTTTTTTTTTTTTTTTTTTTTTTTTTTTTTTTTTTTTTTTTTTTGTCTTTTTGAGACAGGGTCTCGCTATGCAGTTGAGGCTGGCCTTGAGCTCACTTTTGTAGTCCAGGCTGATCTTGAACTCGCACCAATCCTCCTGCCTCAGCCTCCCGAGTGCTGGGATTACAGGCGTGAGCCACCACGCCCGGCTAGGCAGCTGTCATTTCTGATAAGCACACTTTGGCCAGTGAAATTGTCCTGAACATTTGTCACCAGGAGTTTGAGGAGAGAGTCTTACCTGCATCTGAGTAACATTTACATACATTCAGAGTGCCTATTTGTACTAGATTGTTTTAAATATATACATACAATGAATCCTATCTCTTTGTGTCCATAACCTGTTGTAATGTGTCTTTGCCTTTTCCCCCCATTGAAAGGGGTGTTTTATTTCTCCACCCTTAAATCTGGACTGAGCCCTGTGATTACCTTTGAATAAGAGAAAGTAGTGAAAATGATGTCCTAAACCACCCCCAGTCTCAGATATTAGTGTTTGGGTCACAAGTTGCAAATTAGCAGAGTATCTGTCTCAGGATTTGTTTCCAAAGCTTTCTTTGCCTGGCTTTGTGGGCAGGTTTTGGTTTTGAAATGTGGAAACCCCTCTTTCTGTCAGTTAATGAGGCTCACAGAGTAAGATGGAGTCTGCTGAGGACAATACTGTGACAGCAGCCCCCAGGCCTGGTGATGACTTTAACTTGCATCCTTCATTATTTTAAACTTGCCCATTCAAGCACTATCTCTATGCTGTTTCAAGAAAAACCCAGAATCTCTCCACCTTCATGAACTAGATAAAATGGTGGCTAGCTGGGAATACTGGGGCTTTGTCCCTAGAGGGCACCAGTCCTCCCAGAGTCCTATTTTCTCACAATTCTTTTTTTTTCCCCTCATGGTGCTCTATGACTCTAGGCATGAGAATGGGGATTTCCTGCAGGGGTCTCTGAGAACTGCCTCCCTGGAAAGGGCTACCTTTAAATCCAGACTGACCCCATGACTACCTTTGACAAGATGATGTAGTGAAACTGAGGTCCTAAAACTCTCCATCTCACATCTTAGGCTTTGTACTCCTGCTTTTGCTTTCAAAAGCTAGCCACTCTGTAAAGAAACCTAGGGGGGCTACACAGCAGGGGAGGAGACCTGGAGAACTATGCTTTCTGTCCACGGCCAGTATTAACCTCCTAGACAAATAATGAGGTGCTGTTAGATCCTTCCTTGGACATCTCAGCTGGTCCAAGTGGAGGGAACATAGGTCATCCACACTGTGTCCAGAATCAGGGTGAAAGTCAATGTTTTAACGTGAGATGTGATGCCATATGCAAAAGGAGAGGAAAGATCCATTAAAAAAATCTACAGGATTATAATTGTTAGTAATTTTTTAAGATTATAGATGGAGTCAATAACAACTACCCTCAGTCTTGAGTGAAAGTTAAACAGTTTGTTATAGAGAAATGTTTTGATTCAATGAAAAAGGAAACATTTCATATAAGGAAGTTATTATTGACACACACTATTGACACCAAAAAGACTTTCCAAAGTCAACAGCTAAACCAGAATAAAGAATGTCCTTGAGAAAAATTTACAAATGCTTTTCTTCACTTAGACATTTCTTTGAAAATTGCATGATTTCTTACTCAGTTTTATCTAGGGAATAAAATTAAAGGAACACAGAGGTGGCTAGCAAGTGAGATATAAGATGAAAACATAAATGTAAAGACTACTAAGCAGGTATATCTCTCCATTCATTGTTTTCCTGGCAGTAGGCATTTAGAAGTTATTGTGCTTTGTTCAAATTCAGCAAGCACTTATTGGACTCCTAGTATAAATAAAATCAGAATCATTTTTTTTCTTAAGGCATAGCTTTATACTGTAGTTGAGACTGCCCTTCATATTACTCTCTAGCTCAAGCTGGCCTTGAACTCATTGTAATCCACCTCTTGCAGCTTCCCCACTTCTGGGGTTAAAGGCATGTGCCACCATACCTGGCATTGTGCTAGTGCACCTAGTCCAGAACCATATTTGTGAGAAGTAGAAAGGTTAGCCTGAATAAATTAGATCTATGCAAACTCTTCAAAGTGTTAGCCATATAGTGAATCTCTCCAGTCTTTAGAATTCATTAATAGGTCCAATACTTTCTGACCCTAATTTGTGGAGTGGCAGTCAATTCAGAGACTCTCTCTCTCTCTCTCTCTCTCTCTCTCTCTTTCTGTCCCTCTGTCTCTCTGCTCTACTCTTTGTGTGTGTCTACTGTATATTATATACTCAAAGAATGAATAAAGCCTGGAGAAACTGAACAAATGGTGTCTAAAAGAAATAATCAAGGAGGTTGTGTGAGAGAGGATCTAAAAATAAAAATCAGTCCTCTGGTTGTGGAAATTGGCTGAGCCTTTCTCACTTAGGAAGGTTTTTCTTTACTGGAAACAGCTTCCATATCTTAGAGATTTCTCAGGCCTGAAGGAATCTGAAATGAGATGGATACACTTACTGGTGAACGAAGAAATCAAGCATGGCTTTTAGCTGTACTAATGTGATGGGGGAAAATAACTCCCTGCCTGCTAACATGTCAAGTGCATTCATGTCCCTCAAATATTGAAAAAAAATTTTTTTGAGAACAAAGGAGAAATCTGAGAACAAAGGAAAGGCCTGTTGAGAGAAAAGTTCTGAAGAACAAGAGGAGTCCCAAAAGAAGTTGCCACAGAGACCATTTCTTCAAGAATGTTGTACAAAGCAAAAATCTTAATGTAGATACAACATGGGTTAATCTACAATTAACCAATAGAATGACAAGTATAGCTGCTTAGCTAATATTGATTGAGTAGAGAGTGTGATATGTAGAAGGTTATGTGGCTAGCACCACTAACTTTATTTATAATTTCTAATATAGAAAGAACAAAGGTATTGGGGGAGGGGTCAAGAACGGATGGGAGGTAGGTTCTGTCCACCCACCTAGGCATCTGATGCTATCTACACTTACTGGGTCAGGTACTGCTAATTACAGTATAATCTCTACTTCTTGTTTACTTCTTAGGGAGGCATCAGGGCCTGGCCATTACATGTCCATCTTGAGACCTGGCATTCTTCAGAGGTACCTCTCGCCACAGTTTGGTGTGTTTCATCTTTTGCCCTAAGTCTCTGGGGGAGCCCATCCTTGTCTGAATGCTTATTAACTTCGATCTCATTTAGCTGTCTAACATACTATCAACGTGTGGTATACAGTATTGTCACGGAAAGTGGTAGTTTGTGACCTCTGTCCTGGATAGTTTGACCTCATGGTTATATGCACAGTCACAGTCAGGGGACAGAAACAGGAACACCAATGCCCATTGTGAGCACCTGTCAAGGTTCCAGAGACATTCATGGGGTAAAATGTTGAAATATCGGAGACGTTAAAGTTTTTTCTTTTTCTTTTCTTTTTTTTTTTTTTTTTTTTTTAAAGGAGCATGTAAGGATTACTTTCAGGGCTTGATCTGTTCCCATGAGGAAGGGTGTCACCTTGCTCTTCATGACCTCAGAAGGCACAGAGAAAACCACCAAGTAGTGGTTATATGTTTGGAAGATTCCTAATAACAATTCTATTGGGATCAGTGGCTCAAGATCTTAAGAAAGGCTCTGCTCTGGAGAGATTTAAGTCTTTCAGTTACTGTAGGACTCAAAGAAGTATGGGTTGTAGGGGATAAAGAATAAAGGATAAAGGATAAAGTTGCACAGAGGGAGATAGGGAGGCAGGTTGGAAGATGTCCTTATCATACGTGTGAAGAACAGTGGCTCTGGAACTACACAGCCTGGGATAGATTTCCAGGACTGTGTTTGACTCTTTGGGGAAAGTTGCATCACAACTCAGTTTTCTTATCTATAAGATGGGGATTAAACATAGTGTTTTTACCACTTTTGGATCATCTGTGGATTAAATGAGTTAACTATTCAAAGCAGTGCTAGCACATGGAGAGCACCATAAAGCATTAGCTGTTATTCTCATTAGCCATACAAAAAGGGACAGGAATTAAGCTAATAGTCAGGTTGTCTTCCCTCTTCTCACACGGGTGTGGTGGGTTACAGCGCACAAAACACTTCACCATGTACCAACTGACTTAGTACTCGTAAGCATCATGTGGTGTTGCTTTTATTCTCAGATGAAAAGATGGGTTTGGTCAACTTGTGACTTAGCAGGAATGCGCTCTACGCTGGGCCTGAGATGTCCCACCAAGCCTAGCAGTTATTTCTCAATACCACATTGTCTCTTCTCCTCTTGCTACTTTGGCAGTACATCTGGGAAGCATTGACTTTGGGTAGATTTACTAAATTTGGTTTTATAAAATATAGCCATCTCTTCATTCCAGCCAGATTCAGAGAAATGATGCACTTGCGATTTACATTTCAATATTTTCCCTTTTAAAGTAAATAAGTTGGAGGGGCTGGGGTGATAGCTCCATAGCACAAGTGCCTGCCTGGCAAATGCAAGGTTGTGAGTTTGAACCCCAGTCCCGGAAAAAAAAAATAAAATAAAATAAAGTAAATAAGTTGGAGAGCTGGTGAGGTAGCTCAGCGGGCTACAGTGGCTGCTTAGGCAAGCTAAGGCAGGCTCAGGGAACTGTGGCTCGATCCCTGGCATATCCATATGCAGCACTGACCCCATTCTGCTGGTAGGCTGAGCCAGAAAATAAAAGATGAAGAAATTGGAGCTGCAGGTGTAGCTCAATAGCAGAGTACGTCCTTAACTCGTGCAAGGTCTTGGATTCAGTTCCTAGCACCAAAGCAGAACAGAAAAAGCCAATAAGAGTGAGTAGTTAAACCGATGAAGGAGTTTATTCTCTAATGCACAGATTTTCCTTTTGCTATAAAATTTTCATGCCACGTATTTTAGCTGTGTTGATTGAAAGTCAAATTATGAGCCTCAGGGCAAATGCAACATGAGGCTTCTAAGAGCCTTCCTGAAATTATAGCCAGTTTCCCCATTTCCACAGATTTATCTCTGTGCAAGAGTTGGTCATACAAAACATGAAATGAAATGACAACTATGTTTCTGGGATTTTCGCCTGTAGATATAATAAGGTCAGTGCCCCTGGTGCCAGAAGAGATGTTCAGCTCCTATGCCTTCTGTGATCCTGCCTTACTCTACCTGAACACCTGAGCCTTTGCACACGGCAGCCCTCAATGGGGGAGAGAGTCCTCACATCTCATAAAGAGAAAATTAGGCACCAAACACCTGGGGTCCTGATCGCTGCAAATTCCAAGTTTCCTAAGATGGGAATTAAAGGCGATAATGAGTTTACAACATCTAGAAGTACTAACTCATAATAAATTCTTAGAAAATGCTCTATAAATGTTATAGAGAAAGGTCAAGAATAGTTATTCTGTTAACTTCAATGCCCTAAGAGCTTTCCCAGGGAGCTGTGCTCCCTTTATGTTACTCATTCAGATTCCATATTATATATAATAGCCTATTTTTTGTTTGTTCCCTGGTTCTCCAAATACTGTAAGAATAATCAATCATGCTTCATAAGTTTATTTTCAGCTAACATGTACTGAGTACATCAGTGAAGCAAATGAAATCATTACTTTCCAATCTCTCAGACTGTCAGAGAATCAGAAAATTAAAAAAAGTAATAAGATAGTCTTTCTGTGTAGTTACCTGACCTGAGTTTATATTTATTTTATTTTTGCCCTTTGGCAGATTATATGTTCAAACTAGACCTTGAGATTTTTTTTTTTTTTTTTTTTTTTTTTGCCTCTGGTAAGGATTATTAAGCAGAACATAGAGATATATGAGTCAAGTTTTGGCTTTGAGTTTCAAAATATATTTGAGAACTCTATTCACAGAATCATTAGCTTGAAAGAAAAGACTTTTGGATTTTAAGGTCTAAGAACTTGCATTACAAAAATCTTTGCCTTGAAGGGACTCAGGGTCCAGAGAATATCAATCATAGGTTTGCACTCCCGTTCCCACACCAACTCCAAAAGGTTTTCTGGGCTGATGGAGTACATTTGAAGGGAAGACAGCAGATATAAACAAGGCCCCTGTTCCCTTAGAAAGGGTCTACTGTCTCAGAGACATATGCTAGAGAGAAAGTACATGGGAATTCAGAATATATTTAAAAAGTTTTATGGACAACCTGGAGCACATTGTATCTGAATTTAACTTTATGGGGAAGGAAATGTGGAGTGACTAGGACAAATAGCCTTAGGAAAACTTAAAGACCTAGTATCACATGGAGAACAGGGAAGATATTCTGATGCAGTAAGACGTAGAAATGATCAAGGTAGTATTGGACTTGGAAGGAGGGAGGGAAGGAGAGAGGAGAAAGAGGAGAGAAGAAGTGGAGAGGAGAGAAGGAGAATGGGGGGGAAGACTGAGACCTGTGGAGATGGATACTAAGGTCAGAATAAGTGGGTTACATCTAAATATGTCAGCATGAATTAATGATGACAACGAAGAAATAGCTGCTCCACTCACCTGTCTCTCTACTCCAACAATGCTGCAATACTTTATGAGATTCCCATAGCCCAGACCCAAGCAGAGGAGCATGAGGAAGTAAGAATTAGGGTTACACTGGCTAAGAGCAACTTCTCCTGTATTACCTAGAGTAATTCAGATTCTGAGTTGGGACCTTGGAGGAAAATTAAGTTCAATCAAGCAACCAAGGAAAGGTCTTGTTTTTGTGCACAATTTAGACTGTAGATAGAAGTAATTATCTACCACACAGAGCATTCCAGTTCAGTGTAATATGGGTCAAAATAGAGTCAGAATGGGGCTACAGGAGCTCATAAGAAGTCAGATGATGTCTGCAGTGGTAGGGGTTTACCAGAGGAGATGGTTAGTGAAAGTGACACTTCAGTAGGAAAAAAAAAAATAGAGGGGCCTGGGAGATAGCTCTGTGGCACAAGTGCCTGCCTGGCTAAGGTATTTGCATGGAGGGAGTGGTTGAGGAAAGGTAGAATATGTGAAATATATTGTTGGAAGGGAAGAGTATAACTATGCCAGAAGAATGGGAGCTACAACTCCATATGGCACAAATGGAAATGGGCCAGGATGTGAGGGTCTTCTATTTGAGAAGAGGAAGATTTCACTGGCTCTGATAACAACTCTGTGAGGTGTTTTTATTTTCTCTCTCTCTTATTTAATACTAGGGACTGAACCTCGTGCCCTTTTCCTTAGGAACTGTCTTAGTTATCTGTCTCATTGCTGAGACAAAATACTAGGTGCCCAAAGTTGGAGGAGGAAAGGCTTAGCTGGCTCCCAGTTTGCAGAGGTTTCAGATATTCCCCTGGCTCCAAGGGAGGGCAGCATCCCGGAGGAGAAATAGTTTTGCTGAGCGGAAGGTGGCAATGTAAGAGAGCGAGGAATAGCCACAGCTCTTTCTATGCCTTGTGCCTCATCCAGGGTACTGAGGGTAGGTAGCGCTCACACCCTTGCTCCTAGCGTCCTTGATTCTAGTATTGCACTGCTAATCCACTTCTGTGTCACACACTCTTGATCCATCCATTTCTGCAAGAGCCCCACGTACGAACGCTTGAGGCTTGGAGGGGACATCCAAAACCGTAACCAGTGCATTCCAGGCCGTAATTTTCTTTCTTTCTTTTTTTTTTTTTTATGTTTTGATACAGGGCCTCATTAAGTTGCCCAGTGCCCAGGCTGAGTTTGAACTTGCAGTCCTCCTTCCTCGGCCCACCTGCGTACTGAGATTACAAGCACATGCCTCGCTCTATTTTTCAAGTAATAAAACCAAGGTCACACTGGCTATATTTTTCAAGTGGATAAATCAAGGGGCAGAGAGACTAAACAGTGTTCTGGATGTCACAGTGCCGGTTCACAAACCAGCTGAAATCACAGCTTGATTTAGTCTAGTTTCTAAGAGCTTCTCTTTAACCATAAACTGCATAGCACGGGGGCATCCAGGGAGAAGTGAGCAAAGAGGAGAGGAGGATGCTGAGTCCACAGCCCAGCTCTAGTTTAACTACCGAGAGACTGTTTGTCAAGATTTGCTTCTGTGCCTTAATAAACTGTGTCAGAGACTCAGTCTGACCTAGCATGAGCAGCCCCACTTGGCCACCACCAATGGGGTGGACTATGAGGCTGAGCCGCACCCTCCAGCTTCAGACATACTCTGCAGAGGGGAGAGCTCTCAGCATATTCTCAATGTGGAGCTGCGTAAGGGAGTGGAGAGGAGGGCACAGCGGAGGTGGAGGAAGGGGACAGGGAAGCAAAGTGTGCAAACAGTGCCACTGACATTCCACTAAGCAAGTTGAAGAAGCCCTGCCACTGAAAGTCACTGAAGGAGAGAGGCAGGGCTTTTACAGAGTAGCAAGAGCCTACCTGATTGCTGAGCCAGCAAAGCCGGACCAGCTTAATCCAGGCTCTGACCTTACAGTAGATTCATTTAGTACTTATGTAAACTATCTCTGAAACATTTGCATCGGGCAGTCTGTGCTTTGGTCAGATGTGTGCCAGAGAATTCTGGGCAGCTTCGAAATGACCAGTTTGACATGAGGTGGATTGAGGGGCAGACAGAGCAACAATGTTGCTTAGAAGGTAAATCTGCAGAGCTAAGTGGAAATGGACTTGTGGCTTCCTATGTCCAGGTGTCTTTGGATAAAGGGAAGGAGATGTCCGGACTCAAGAGTAAAAGTCCCAGGCCCTCCCCTTCCGAGCACCACTCACTAACCGTGGGTACTTGGCTTCTTCCTGGGTTTGAGTTAAATTTAACAAATTTGACATTTGTTAAATAAGGTTAGTACTGTGTGAAGGTTATTGTGAAGAGTATATGAAATATGTGTAGGTTGCTCAGAGTGACATGGTACACTCAAATACTCCTACAATTCATATTTGTTTCCGTTTCCATTGTTGTCATCATTCCATTTGTTACAATATTTACTCTTCTTTGCATGAAGTTTAGGAGCAGCTCTGGCACCAGGCTCAGGAATCATTTTGTTCTTTGTCCTGGCCTGGGCCTTTCTTCTTAGCTGCTCTCCTCCCCTGATGAGGGCTGGCCAAAAGGTATCAGGCTCTAGGAAACCTAGGATTTTCTAGGTCACAGGCCTCCAGAAAGGGAGGAGACGCTGTTAGCAGAAGTGACGTTGGGGTTCTCCCGTGAATGTTCCAGTAGAGCCTTATGCTGTTCATCAGGCCACAGAATCCGGCAGGAGACTCTATGTACATGAAAGCAGGTGGAGGCTGTTCAGCCTGATGGCTGTGTCTCTCTTCACATGGTCTGCAGCACACAGAAATTTGTGTGAGATCCAGCCCCAGATTTCTGGGGGAGCACAATACCGAATAAGGTACTTAGACCATTCATTCTCAAGAGTAAGAAATAGTAAGAAAAGAGTAAGAATAGCAAGAAAACCACACAGATTTGGGCACCAGGTAGACATAGACTTCACTCATGGCCTTGCCGTTTATCAACCTTGGGGTCTGGGTGAGTTACTTATGCTCTGTGAGTCCGCTTCCTTAGTAGTAGACTAGAGGTATTCTAAACTATCTACTTTTGGGAACTTTTATGAGAATAGTCTTGGCACAGTGTAAAGTGCAAATTAAATGACACTTAAAATGATAAAGTCATGTAACAAACGCATGATGCTTATGGCGTACCAGGCACTATTCTAAGCATTTTGAAGATGTTACTTCTTTTCATCTTCTGGAGTAAGCACTAAGGCACAAAAAAGATAAAATAATTTATTCAAGGTTCAGAAGTTAGCCAGTTTGTTCAAATACAGGCAATTGGATTCCACGTTACCCTTTCAATCATCAGGTTGGCCCATAGAGGCCAAAGATAAAGGGCCATGGTGGTGTAAATATGAAATGCAATGCAGAGGAACTGGCCTCCATTTAGTGTGTTACAAGCATTTACTGTGGCAGGATCATCTGTTCCTTTATGGAGATCAGTAATCTATATTTTTAATGACAAAATAAATGACACTCTACAAATGTAGTGACCCCTGCTCATGATACTTCTTCAAGAAACTGAATTTCTTGAGTAGTTGAGGAAAAAAGATCACCACTGGGCTTAGTTTGTGCATTCTACTTAAGTTGGGTGGACAGGAGCTTCCAGAGCTCCCTTCTCTGCACTCAGAACTCCTCTGGGTCTGGAACAGTGAGAACCCCACGTCTGTAGAAAAAGACCAGTTGGGCTCCAGCCACCCAATGTCTGCTTTGCTCTTGGGCTGAGTGCCCACCTCTAGGGCCGCACACCTCTCTGTACATATACTGTCCTCATCACAGCCCTTAGGAGAACAGTTTGAAATGATCTTCTTGTGCAACGAAGTGAGATAGGGAGAATTTCCTACAAGAAAATCAGGCAATCTTCATTAAAAACAGCTACACTGCACAGGAACTCCTTTTTGGACAGAGCCAGAGAACTGGGCTATAAAGTTGCCGGGTTTCCTATCCTTCCTGGAGCAACCCCAGAGGACGCTTGTCTGTGTGACACTTCTTGCAGGAAAATAGGGTTGCAAGTTCAGGGAACAGAGGAAGCAGAGGGGTAACATTCTCAGGAGGTAGTGGGGCATGAAGGTGGTTTCAGAACCCTGGGTACAGAGCAGGACAGAGACTTAAGAAAAAGAGATTTAAGGCTATGAACTGGATCCTCTTTGGCATTCTTTGAGAGATAAAGAGATTATGAGGATTATGTTATATTAGTTATGGTTGCACTTATTTCTTATATTCATACTTGATCCAGATAGACCTATGTAGAGTCTGGATTTATATTGGTTACATGTCTTATTTTTCTCCTTTTTCCCTTCCCTCCTTTCCTCTTTCTTTCCCCTCCCTTGTCCTGCTCCTTTTCCATCCCCTTCTCTCCTTCTGTTTCCCCTCTTCCTCTTCTCTTTCTTCTACTCCTTCTCCTTCTCTTCCATCTCCCCTCTCCCTCCCTCCCTCCTCCCCCACCTTCCTCCTCCGTGTCTCTCTCTCTCTCTCTCTCTCTCTCTCTGTCTCAGACCTTCATAGTGAGGTACATCCTCAACTCATTTTTACTTTTTATTTCACTGTTTTTATTTTCAACTTTGAGGTAGAGTTTCACCAAGTCACTTAGACTTCTTCTGTCCATCTCCTAGGTACTGGAGTTACAGGCCTGTACCAACAGACCCATCTCCCAGTTCTGCTATAGTTTGCATCTAGGTGCAACCATAAAGCCTCCTGCACTCACAGGTGGTTTGTGGGAGGTCATTACAGCATGGGGTCATGATATGCATTAGTGAGTTAGTGAGATGATGAGTTTATAGTTATCTGTGATGCTGAGAGGTGAAGCCTCTCTGACGTCACTGGAGGCGTGGCCACTCCCTCTCTTCTCCCTTTTCTGTTTCTACTTCCTGCCATCATTCCATAAGCTATTTCTCCTATACAGGCCCCTCTGTCATGCTGCCCTGCCTTGAAGCAAGCTGGCTATGCACTGAAATCCTTCATTAGGTATAAGGTACTGTGTTTCAGTGACAAAGTAACTGAAACAAGCTTTTTCTGTTTTTTACTTTGAAACAGGGTCTCATTAAGTCACAAAGTTTCCCAGGTTGGGCTCAAACTCACAATCTTCTGGTCTCAGCTGCCTAGCATGGAGTGGTGAACTTGTGTTGGGGTTGATAATGGTAATCAACTCAACTTGGTTTATGTATCACTGTCCTGTATTTGCCATGAAAGTCTCATGTTCCCAGAGATGCTGAGTTTCAGGAAAAGTGGTGCAGTTCACATCGAGGCTGAAGCTCTCATTTTGACTCAGTGTTTTGCCCTGAACAACTGAGAGCTTAAAAAAGACTGGATGGTTCAGTGGGGCCCAGGTCCACCTAAGCCCACTCCTCACTGAACTCTGCATTCATCAGTGGGGTAAAATTTCTGATGGCTGGCTCATTCTCACTGAGGGATGAGCATACACCGAGGTCATTCCAGCTGGCAGGCCTGGCCCATGATCTCTTTTAAGGCCTTTGCTGTCTGACACAAATCCCAGCAACTGCTGTGTGCTCATCACTCGTCTACCAGGAGGATCTAGAAGTCCACACTTCTGAAAGAAACTGGCTTCATCTCTGTGTGGATAAACAACATTTTTTGGCTATTAGTGTGTGAAGGGAAAAAAAGAAGACTTTCTTAATCTAAGATGCAGAATTATAGCAAATATATACATGCCACTTAAATTCTAAGCTGGTAAATTACCTCTTCTTTGGGGTAGATTCATACATGGCTCTGATTCAAGGGATGTGATTCTTATATGAAGAAATTAACTATGTTTACCAGGAATAGAAAAAAGACAAATGAAATGGCACACGATAAATGTTACAGGATGAATTCAGATGGATATTTATGTAAGTTCAGAGGCAGATGGCTACAAGCTTCATGGGATATGGACACTCAGCTGGTCTTTCTAGGGGTTAGTTAAGATGGCCTAGATAAAGGTGCAGAACTGGGTTCATTATAGGGAAGACGGTGCAGTAATCAAGGCATGAATGTGAGAGACAAAGGTGACCAGTTCAGCGAGGGCAACAGATTCCTGAACCAGATTTTGATTGGACCAGGGAAAATCAAGTCCCATCTGCCAAGCAGGACAAAGTGTTTGACATGTAGCAGGAGAGAGAGAGAGAGAGAGAGAGAGAGAGAGAGAGAGAGAGAGAGAGAGAGAGAGAGAGACAGAGAGACAGAGAGACAGAGACACAGAGAGAGACAGAGACACAGAGACAGACAGAGACAGAGACAGAGACAGAGAGAGAACTAGACTTCAGTACAAAGAAGGTCAGCATTATTAGAAGTTAAATGAGATGAGAAACTGGAGACAAAGCCTCCCAAATGGATTGCGCCATGAACATCCAAAGAGCTCTGTTGGATTAGTCTTTCCATCCAAAGTAGCCCAAGTTTGAAGCTTCTTCCCCTCTACCACTCCCTTCCTATTAGAGCTGTATAGCTGCCGTATTTTCTGCACAAAGCCTAACAGTGGTATCCCCCTGGCTTCAGGGAAAGCTCCAAGCATGTAATGCTCTCTGGACTCCACATCTGCTTTGGGCTCATTTCTGTCATCTCCCCCTCGGCCTCTGTATACCTATACTGTCAATGTTTCTTTCAAATCTAGTTTTCCAAATTTATTCTACTTTTATCCTGGAAACAGCCTGTTTCTTTACCTTTAATTTCTTTTTCTTGCCCTGGTGACCTGCCCCTTGGTGTAGATGACTTCCTCCAGACAGCCTTCCCTGACATCCTTCCCATTTGTAGCAGAACTCCTGCAGTGTACTTGCCTAGCATCCTGGGCTTATGGACCTGTTTACTCTCCCTGTAGTGAAAGATCCCTGAGTATAGGAACTCTGTATGCGATGCATTCCTCTGGATGAGTTCAGCCATGTGGGTGGGGTAGGGAGGCCCGTGTCAACAACAGAACAGCTTTGGGACATGGGGTCCCTGAGAAATGTGTTGAATGATCTGGAAATAAGATTGTCAGAGATGATTATGATTTGAAGTGCAACCTCAGCTGAGCACGTGCTACAAATGGATGATGAAGATGTGAAAAGAGAACTGCCAGTTTGTCAGAGGGAGCTCAGAGTCTCAGAATCAGATTACTAGTGGGTACAACATTGCACATTCCCCTGGTGTCTGTCTTCAGGCTGGTCCACTATTACTCTTTCACTTTATGGTGATGGCACCAGCCCTATTTATGGGGCCTCTGATTATTGTATAAACATACTGCTTATAATAGCTTTTTTTTTTTTTTTTTCTAAGCACAAGCTAGGAGGAAGCTGAGAAGCTCACCAGCTGTCTAGGCAAGTCATGAAGGACAGAAAATCCTCATTTAGAAGACCCTTGCCCAGAAAAGAACATACAGAAAGTTAAAATTCCTGAAAAAGGGGGATTGAAACCCAAGTTCCCATGATCCTATATGTATTACACAATATTTCTCTTTGCTTATTTATCTGTAAAAGAGGTCTCTTTTAGCTCTGTTATTCTCAGATGCATAAGGGCAAACAAACCACTGGTACTTCTTGCCATACTCATGAATGAAAACTCTGATGAAAAGGAAAATAGTACACGTATGCCTTTTGAATTGGCTATTTAATGGAAAACTGCCATAGAAATTTTACTTCTTACAAGCACATCAGTTATTTTTTGAGTATGTGAATAATGTAGTTAATGAAAAAGGCATCAGCAAAGTAGTTCTGAGATGTCCTAAGGAAGTCAGTGCAACAGGCACTTTGCAAATAAAAAGGCAGCATGTAGGAAAATAGGGAGAACTTCATTAAAGATGTTGGAAAAGGATACCACTTTCCATTCTACAAAAAGGACTGCTCCGCTGGATGAACGACGTCTTCCTCCAGAGCTTGCCGGGATCCCCAAGGTCATGTCAATGCCAAGCAAGCTGCAACAACTCAGGGCTTTGATGTCTTCCAGAAAAGCTTAAGGGATTGCTCCCAAAGCCCAGCAGTACGATGATTAAAGTGCAGATCCTGGAGTCTGACAGAAAGGATTCAGCCCTCAGATTCTGTGTGTTGGCTAGGACAACAGTAATTAATGTTTCTCTAACCAGATCTTTCTGTATCTGATATAGCCCATGCACTCCTTTATAAAGTAATATTTTTATAAGGTTAAATAAAATGCATAAAGTTTAGTAGTAAGCCTATTATATTATCTATAAGAGTATATAATGAATTTGTAATATAATAATATATTTGCTTCTTTATTAATGCTTATGACTTCTGATAATAATTATATAATTATTTATTATATATATTATATAATTATATAATATATATAATTTCAGCAAATTATATATAATATATTGTATATAATTCCAGCAAAAGATTAGTGAGAGTGGTGATACTGGAGTTCATGAGCTCCCTAAGTTCTATCCATAGGATCCTTTAGCCTTCTGTACAATAGGCTGAAAGTCTGTAAACCACATTTGCCATGCTTTTTTTTTTTTTTTTTTTTTTGTATATTAGGGAAGGGTCTGCAGGGTGTTCAGGGTCTCATTACTAGATTGGACTCACAGTGACCAGCCAGTTTACAGCCTCCCATGAGCTGGGATTACAGGCACATGCCACCACACCCAGTCTCAATTGCTGTCTCAGCATACCCCAGGGGTGGGGCTGGCATGGCAGGCCGGGGGATCAAACCCCTGCCAGTGCACCTCTTTGCAGGCTCTTGAATCTGCTGAGCTGTTTGGTCAGTCCTTTTCAGGCTCTCTTTGGAGCAGGACTCACTCAGTTCTTCCCACAGAAAGTGCTTGGGCACCACAAGAAATGAACTTCAGCAAGTTGCACAGCTGTGGCACCAATAGACAGCTGGGTGGGGCCAAGGAGCATGGGTCCAGAGGTACAGACTTTGGGTGACACAGTGATTCTGAGGACCTTTTAATCTTTGGACCATACCATGACTTCTTCCCTTTTGCTGCTCCTAAAATTTTGTGACTTTAGTCATTGTACTAAATACCTCTCTACCTGAGGCCTCTGTAGACTGGCTTATTCTTTTCAGATTGAACTATGGCAAAGAATTGCAACTCCATCTTTTACTAGTTTTGATACTTGGTTATTTAACAAATCTATGTTTCATTTGCACAATACTTATGTAAAGCATTTGTTGTAGAAAATTAATGTTGTAGCACATATAAGATACTTGCCACATAAAGAATCTCTTCAAGTATTAACCAGAAAACTTTTGACCTGGTAAATTTTATTTATGTTAAGGGAACATTTTAAAGATAGTGGATTTGGTTACTTATAAGAAATATGGAAATCTGATCTGGCTTTAATATCCTTTGAATAGAACTATGAAGGATCACTGGATTTATTTATGAGATAATTTTAAAATACAATGACAAATGTCACTAGAAAAAAATTAAAGCTATTACTACTATTGGTACTCAAGTGCTTTTGCTGATCTTCAGTGTGGTCCTTTAGAGGGTGATGCTGTGAGGCTCCACCATCAGCCTAAACTCTAGCCGGAGTGTATGTAATAATGACTTGTTCTTTTTCATGTGTCCTCAGAACAATAAGTCACTGTTGGATAATGACCTTATCTTAGGTAGATGTGAATAATTCTAATTTCTATGGCAAATAGCATTTATTAAACTCAGGAAAAAGAAAATCTTATAAGAACATGAAGAATGTGTATATTATCTATATTGAATTCTTTGGAGAACTCTAAAAGTTTCCTAAAAATTTCCCTTGGCAAAATATTTGTCAATAAGAAAGAGCAAAGTTCCCCACTGAACTAGGAGCACAGTATGGTGTCCACAGAGCGCTGTTCTGCAAGGGAGCCCATGAAGGGAAAATGCTGCAATCAGTACAAACTTCCTAGCAGAGATATACTGAGGCTTGAAGGAAAAATAAAATGATTCTGCAGCAGTCAAGACTTCCTACTGTAATCCCAGCACGTGGGAGGCTGAGGCAGGAGGTTCGGTGCAAGTTCAAGAACAGCCTGGGCTACAGAAGTAAGCTCAAGACCAGCCTGAACTGTGTAGTGAGACCCTGTCTCAAAAAAATATTGCCTAGAATTTTGATTTATTAAAAAATAGAAAGTCTGAGGAGAGAGGCAAAGGATTACAAAAAGTTTCCATCTGCCCAGAATAGAGGTAGTCTTAGTAATGGACTTGGAAATCCTAACTTTACTGACGAACCTGCCCTATGTAACCGAGAGGGGCAGCAGGTCCAGGCTCCTTTCTGGTGTGCAAACTGCACGCACATCAGCACCACCGTGACTACTACGTGTATGGCTTTCCGGTGTACAGCTGCCTAGAGAGATGGGTGGGTGAAGGAAAAGAATAGCAAATGGTAAAAGTGCCCAATATTTATTTTTTTCAGTATTGCAAGAACTGTCCTAGTATATGATCTTATTTAATCATTGAAATAACAACACCATGAGGAAGATAATATATTTTGCTGATAATGAATCTGAGGCCTACAGAGTACATAGGAAATGGAAGCGCCAGGATTTATTGACAGCAGGGACAATAAATGGTATCCCTATGGGCTACTGCTTATTTTTCTATCCTTTTGTGTGCTTTCCAGCTTTGATCTCAAACTGTTTTTCTTAAGGTGTTCTTTTTTTCTTTTTGCCAGGAACTGAACTCACAACCTCATGTTTGCCAGGCAGATGCTATGCTGCTGAGCTATATCCATGGCCCATTTTACTTAGCTTCATGTTTTACATATGTGCTGAAATGTAGCCCTAAATTTCAGTGAAGGCAATGAATTTTGCTTTCTTGAAATACAGGTTATAGTTGCAGTTGTTTGCTTCAAGAATCCATTTAGATTGGGGACTTGATGAGTGGAGGAAGCTCATACAGGCTAAATTTTAAAATTACCTTATGTTTAGCTCTGAAAGCAAGTTCTTGTCTCCTGTGGAGGACTGTTGTTATCCACTTCATGTGGCTTTCCCTGGCCATGTCTCCCTTTAGATGATACCATATCTCATACCCTGGTAAAGAAGGCCTGGGGTCTGTGGCATTGGCGAGGCTTAACTCTGGAGTTAGCTAGTGTTTTCAATGTTTCTCTCGCAAGAACAGTTCATCCTGGTTCTGAGGATGAGTAGAGCTACAACATCAGCTTCCACCCGGAGCTCTAGATTGCTGCCAGTACCACCACTGTAGTTCATTTGGGAGCAGGCAGAGCTAGGGCATGAAGCCGAGCGAGAATGAAGGATGCCCCATCCAGAGCTATTTCCTTGGAGTTATTTGTTAAATGGTCATAAAACTCATTTTAATTTTATTTTCTGTTTCTTGGAGGTAAGAAATGATATTGTTTCAAGTCACTTTAACGACCTGGTAAGCACGCTACAAATAAGGGAAGGAGAAAGCCTTGGATTCATAGTGACAGACTTAACCCAAGTCACAAAACTTGTCCCTAACTCTGCTGACAAAGTGGCTTGACACCCAGATGAGGAAGTGTGCACCATAGTGGGACAAGCAGAGTGAGGTGAGTGAGAGAAAAGCACCGTGCACATCTCCCTGAGTGGCCTAAAGCAAGCGAAAGCATAGTGCTCCTGCAGTGTGAACCGCTGAACAACAGATTTTCAAAGCCCACTCGCCATTAAATTATCTTTTATCTAACAGAACTCATATGACTACCAAATAACCCAGAAGGGTCTTATGCCTTCATTCTTGTGTGATTTTGTTCCTCCATAAATGTTCCCATTGGAATATCACAGGACATAGTCCTAAGAAGAGGACTTAATTTTTAGGCAGTCAATTTTTGTCTCTGTCACGGCTCTGACATGATTTTAATGTCAGTGTGCATTTCAGTGGACTGGAAAATTTTCATCTTGTAGCTCAAAATCACAGATCAAGCACAAGGCAGTGAGATGTTTTATTTGAGCGGTGCCATGGCTATGTAAGTAATTTTGAAGCAGCTTATGCCATATCAGACAGGTACATCATATCTTTGGAGATTTTGTTGCTGTAGTTTCACTTTTCATTAGTGTGTTTGCTTTTGTAGCTAACTGAAACTAAAAGCAAGTTAGTCCAAAAATACCCAGCAGCTTAGATCATAGAAGCAATAGGTCTTTGGCAAGAAAAGGCACTTGAGAGAGACTGTGTATATTCCAGTTCTCAAGGAAAGAAATAGTGTAGGGAATAATTAACAAAAATGGGTACACAAAGCCAGTTTGCAAATGTGTGGGCATCAATATGGCTGTGATAATCTTTCTGCCAATTTAGGCCAAGGAGACCTCTGTTGATTATTCAGTAACTCTAAACTCAACTGTGTAATTTGACAAATGTTTGTTATTTTACAGTTTGTGTGGGTCAGGAACCCAGCAGCCACTTAGCTGGGTAATTCTAATCTGAGATCTTTCAAGAAAGCTGTTCTTTTTTTTTTTTTTTTTTGGTGGGACCAGGGTTCAAACTCACGACCTTGCACTTGCCCAGCAGGCACTTGTGCCTCGGAGCTATCTCCCTAGCCCCAAGAAAGCTGTTTGTTAACTCAGGCTTTAGTCTCTAAGCCTTGCCTAGCTGGAGGGTCCTCTTTAAATTCATTCATTCTCCTATTCTTTGTCATGTGGGCCTCTCCTTAGAGCTCAGTATTGCAGCCTGGTCCTACTCCCCATCAAGTAAGAGGAGACAGACTGATAGACAGCCTAAAGTCATTTTACAGCCTAACCTCATGGACCATGCTTGTGCTAATATGTTTCCTTTGAAAAAAATGAGGTGCTCACTATAGGCCGCACTGTGGTTGACGTGAGTCATTCTTCACTCTTCAAGACTGGTGTAGCAAAACATTTATGAACATAGTTCTCAAGCCAAGGCAGTGTCCATGCTTAGTATGTGTCAAGAGCCTGGTGCCATGTCTAGTAAATAGGGGATTCTCAACAACAGCAGCTCTTTTTCTTGTCAAGATAACTGTGGTGGCTCTGGTGGCTGACAAATCATCATCATGAGGAATGTGGGCCCACTTCTGGGTCCCTATTTTCCCACCTTTAACATGACAAGATTGGCCTAGAAAACTCTAATATTTCCCCAGTACAACTGGGAAATTAATGAAACAAACAGGTCTCTTTCGTGTACTTTGCTGTAGTTTTCACCAGCAAAACAGACTGTCAAGCTAATTAAAGGATCCTGGTAGTGGTAGCCTCCATCTTGCTTGTAAGCTCAGGCAGTCTGTGCACTGGTATGTAGGGGAGTATATGTGAGTGTGTACGTATGTGTGTGCCTATAGCTGTCTGTGCATATGTGTGCTGTCGAGCGTCTGGCTATAGATTTGTGTGTAGCTGGATTTTCCTGTGTGTGTCTGTAGGTGTGAGGGTGGCAGGAGTGATGGACATGTCCAGAGGTGAGGGACCACGGCTATATATCATGCCTCTGCTCAGTGCCAGGGGATGTGCTATGGATTTGGCAGTGACAGATTGGGATTGTGTCTCTGTCCTCTGTCCTTGTGGAATTGGCTTGCTTGACCCCATCACTGTTTCTTTCAGCATTCAGAGTTTTTTAGTTCAGAGAACATAGTTTTCAGAGCTTTGAAAATACTTTAAGGTTCATGCTGTAAATGTTAGTTATGAAAGCAGGAGCCACAGTGCGTGGGGAGGTGAGCATATACTATTCTCCCTGCTGTGACTTACTACAGAAGCTGCTCCATTTGGTAGGGCCAGAGCACGCAATGATTGATGGCACAGAGAAGTGCAGGGCAGGTGGCACTAAGCTTATATGGAGAGCAATTAACGTGTTATAGCTTCCTCACCTTTTACTTCTCATGCAGAAGGCAACACTTGGAAAAAAGCCAAAGTTTCCAATTATGCCATCAATAAATTTAGTGACACTGGCAAAAGAGGCAAAAAGAGAAAGTGTTTGCTTTGCCTCGGGTCTGATTTCCACCCTCACACTCTTTCACTCCTGCTGGTAGCTTCCCCATGGAGCATTTGAGGAAATATTGGAAATAATAATTTAACAATCACAATGGAGATTGTTGGTTTAGGGAGCCAGCATATGTTGCCATATGTACTTTCTTTATTGGAAGATTATACCCCTTGGCTCATTGCCTTGTCAACTCAGAAAAGAATTGAAGGGCAGGAGGCCTCATTAAAGAGAGGAGAAAAGTTAAATTTGCCAAGAAATAAGTGGGTCTGAAATCATCAACCCAGGATAGTGGGTGTTGCTAGTGCTAAGTAGAATATTTTGGCTACATAGCAAATGGCTTATCTTAAAGATGTCTTCCTTATAATCATAGGTGTTTGTGAAACGTTGCTTGTGGTGTTGTTTATGTCTTAACTTCCTGGAAGCTTAGACTGCATATGTAGAGTACCAGGAAAGGATTAAGAAGTTGAAGACATTTCTGTGTGGACAGATATGTTTGGATGAGGGATATGATGTGCCTGGCATTATGCAGGGCGTAATGTAAGTGCTGGGCCAGGGAAAATAAGTACCAAAGAGGAAAGGAAGGGAGGTCACTTCCCATCACTATTTCAGGGCCCTGAAATGCAATACCAATAGTTGGCAGAAAGGAGAATCCCAACTGCTGGCCAGCCCTCTTCCCTCTGACTTGAATATCAAGTTTTCAACATTACCCGTAAAGAACAATCCTTCAGTCAACGCATTCTACATCCTGAGACACAGTAATGTATACTGAAATGGAAAGGGATCAGGAAGAGTGGCATTCAACATAAGCCATTCTAGATGACCACAAAAGGGCAACTAACTAGTCATTCATGTGCCTGTGGAGTGTGGAAGGATGCTTCCTGGACATCAGACTCATGTAGATGCATCTGTTAGCCAAACTTCTCTCTTGGACAGAATGCCCCTGGAGGCAAGCTTGAGAAGTATGTCTTGCTTATTTTTTGTCTTGATCTTCTGTTGATATGTGACTAAATTCCGGAGTAAGCAGGGAGCTGGAGGAATGTCTAAAGGTGACCAAGGGACATTGTATCTGGTCCTCTCTGAGACCTTAGGACACACTCTCTGCTCCAACAACTTATCACCCTTGTGTCATTTGGAGCACTTCAGCAAGACCAAGTAGGATCATGCTGTGAGTCTGTCAGGTAGTATATGGCTTCCAACCATATGGTATTTCCCAGGAAAAATAGTGGCATCTAGGGGGAATAGTAGCAGTACTGATAGTGTGGTTCTGTGTCCACATCACAGGAGAGTATAGTCTCAGGGATGCGTTGAGTCTTCTAAGCCTTTACAGTAAGCAAATGCCTCCCTCATATTTGGAACATGGCTGAAGCTTGGCCGTTCCCACTTCTGGCCATTCATACAAATGCAGAATATTAAGTGATTATGGCCTACTGCTTAACTCCATAGGCTTATTTCTTTACTTGTAATAAATGGAAGCATATTCAAGAAACCAGGGTACCAAATTGGGCTATCATGTTTATGACACCATTTTTTCATTAAAGGCTTCAATGTAACAAAAATTGTACTTTAACATCTAGTCATGCTGTGTCTTTGCTTTCTTGTGCTTGAAAAAAATAGCTGCATTTTTTTAACACTCCTGTGTGTATTAAAGAGAGCCTAGAAACATTCATGCTGATGTCTCCATGTGACCGTCATTGGGCATGTCATCTGCATGTGACAGAAAGTGTAGTAGACACTGCAGTTTTCATTATGTTTTTTTGGAAACTAGCTTGTGTCATTTGAGGAGTTGGAGCCACTTTTGAACTTTTTGTGTGAACATTAATTTGTCTTCAATTTTCCAATAATGCTGATGTAGTAATGCTCTCCCATTGTTCTTGGGGAACCTCTCGCATCAAAGGACAAAATGAAAATGCCTCATATTGAGACAAGCATGCTATTCTGCAAAAGCAGCTAGTGGGGTAGGTGGTGTATCCTTTCTGAGTTAGATGCACGGTCTGTTACATTTTATTTTCTCTCAAACCTAGGTTTGGTCTGTATATGTCCTTCCTGGGAAAGTGTCTGAGTCTTCCCATTTAGATCCGATCTCAGAGGATAGGGTTTGGCCCACAACAGGGCAGCAAGAGCACTGCCTTCTACTCACCTCTCAGGAGTGGGAAAAGAGAGGAAGAGGATCAGGGCCACATTTAGACTAGGTGGAGTGCCCTGTTGGCATAACTCTTAGTACTATTGTTAACTGTCATAAAAGGTATGACCTTGGTCAAAATTTACTCATGTTTATATGATTTTCTTTTGCATGTGTGGCTCTATTCCTCAAGATGTAGAGGCTTCTCTATTGATCTGGAAAGAGGGTAGAATTCTGGCATGGGATATAAATGCAGAAGTATCTTATTTTTAGTGACAAAACCAGAGAGAGCTTGAGAGGCCATGGGTATGGAGGTGCTTGGAGCATCCTGTGGAGGCAGTGGAGGTCTTCTCATCTGAGACAGGTTGGGAGAAGGGGAAGATTAGCTTCTCTCCAGGTGAGGCAAGGACATGAGCTTTTATTTTAGCACAGGTTTAAGGGAATGTAACTGTCCTTCATGAAGTCTCACACTTCCTTGGATCTATGCTGCTCATCCACATCCCAGCAGAGCCCTTATTCCAAAGGAGAAATGATGTCCTTGTCAACAGCAGTGACCTCAAGGGAAGTGCGGCTCCATCTGGCCAGACAGGGAAGCATAAGAGTAGCTTCAGTAAATTACTGGGGATTTGCTCTAGCGGAAGGTATGTCAGTACAATAACCACATAAGTATGAAAAACAGTATCTTTGTTTTGTGGTCACAGAATGGTGCAGATGTGGACTGTTGATTTCCATAGAGGTTCTCCACAGTATTGTTAGTATGTTTCTTTGTATAGAAGTCAAATTTAATTACATTAGTGTATGGGATGGATGCCATGGCTAGCAAATGGAAAATGTAGGGGTCCTCTTTGGACTGCAAAACAAAGCCTGAGGGGGGTTCAGAGTGATGTGTACAGGATCAAACCTATGCAAGTGGAGCTGAAGGGAAATAAATTTACTTCTTATACAGTACTTAGCATCCTGGCTCCCTGCCACTGCTCTTTACTGCAAACCATCATTTGTGGGGTGGAAGTGCAGTGGTACCAATCACTATGTTTTTAAAATAAAAAGAGCATGTGGCATTCTTTAAGATGAGATTTTGTGTAAAATCTCAGAGATAGAAAGTATGATTATATGAGCTGTTGTACTCTATATACCTGTTATCTTTGGCTCTGATATGAGGAGACAAAGGAAAGAGAGACAGTGTTTGGAGTTTCCAGATTTAGCCTTAACATTAGAATAGTGAGGCTTGGCTTTGATCCAAAGTGAGACTCCATTTCCCATAACCTGAAGCAGACCCTGCCTGGCTCTGTGCCTCAGTATCCCCATACTGCATCCCTCCCTCCCCCATTGAAAGAGAGTGAGAAGCCCTGTTGAGCTTCTGCTTCTTTCCAGTTATGATGCTCTAGATCACTGAAATGGGTCAATCACTTGTCTGAATCTCAATCTCTCTCAGGATGAGACACAGAGGACCACCCTTCGCTTGCATATGTTGGTGCCTTACAGAGGAAGGTTGGCTTTCAGGCATCCAAGCTGGAGTTGAAAGGTTTTTGCTGTCCAGTCAGCCTGGATGCTTGATGGCACTTCTGGCAGCGCCTCCTGGTGTTTCTCGATGCCATATGCAGGCATCCCGGGGCCTTCATTTGAAAGCTAAGAATCTATTACATCATGTGGAGAGTTAATCTTGACTGTGTCAGAAGCATCAGGCCATTTAGCTCTGCCCAAGTTTGCACACCAAATGACAATATTGAAATTCCAGGGCTGGCAAGATAGCTCAGCGGTCTACAGCACCTGCTTAGGCAAACTTAGGCAAGTGCAGGGACTGTGGTTTGATCTTCAGCGCCATATAAAGCACCAGCCCCACCCACAGGGCTGGCTGAGTTAAACACACACACACACACACACACACACACACACACACACACAATTTCAGCCATACACACACAATTCCAGCCATTACAGTAGAAAACAAGGAAGGAGGCTAAAGCAGAAATACTGCCCTATTCCATTTCTGTGCAATTCCAAATCCAGGCATGAACAGGGCTGACAGGAAAGTACCCAAGGCACAGAGGACCAGAACCTCTTTTTCTAGACCTGGAACTATTAGCCTATCAATTTTAAATTAAAAGCATGTTCTGGGCTGCTTTTGTCCTTAAATAGCCTGTGCATCTATTGCATTCTGGTTTACAAGCTGATGTGTGATTTGGGGTATAACACTTATTTATAATTGAAATCACCATAAAACAAACCTCCACCCTTGCACTTGCAGAAACAGTAATCAACATCAGGAATGCTCTGCATTCATCATTCAGGACTTATAAAATATGCAAGATTAATTTGCTGAGCTTCATTCAGGCTTCCAACAGCGCTGTCACCTGGGACTAGAGAGCAGCTAATTCATTCTGAACCTTCACTGGCTTCAAAACATCTTCGTGTTGCTGACTGATGCATTGCACCTCTGCCTCTGCAGAGAGTTTCTGGAAAAAAAGACCGCTAAGATTCTGTTTAAGCACAGTATACCTCAGGGCTCCTTCTGGTTCCCAAAACGTCTTCTTTTCTTCCCACCTAAATAACCCTCACTTTTCTCCATTTGGTACTGAGGGTCTTAGACTTAGAGAAAAAGAGAAGCCTAACTTTGGCTACCACTCTGGAAACACCTGCTAAAATGTCAAGTGAAGGAAGAAGAAATGCCTCATGGGAAAACATTCGAATTAGGCTTAGGAAATGGGATCCAGTCAGCGCCGTGTCTCACTAGACCAGTTGCTCTCTGGGTCTTAGATTGCCACTCTAAAAGAGATCTTTGAAATGCCAAAATCCCTTCTGGTCTTGCCCATTTGCAATCTGAATGAAAGTGGGTGGCTGTTCTCGGGTCTTGGCCTTCTGGATTCGGTCTGCTTTGTTACTTTCCCTCAACGATTTTGTGTATCTTGAAGATGTCACGGATGTCTTTCCCCTCTTGTCTATGATTGAGTCTTTTGGTCCTGGAACATCATATGCCTTTTATTCCTGAACTATTATTTATTTATTTATTTATTTATTTTTGTCTTTTTGAGACAGGGTCTTGCTGTGCAGTTGAGGATGGCCTTGAGCTCACTTTTGCAGCCCAGGCTGGTCTCGAACTCGCACCAATCCTCCTGGCTCTGCCTCCCGAGTGCTGGGATTACAGGCGTGAGCCACCATGCCCGGCTCTTGAACTATTATTTAAAAAACAAAAAAAAACTTTTAGGAAGGATAGAAAGCAATATGCTTCATTTCATTTTATAAAAAACCCTGAAATTTTATAACAAAATAGTAAGACAATAGCAATAGTCATTATACTGTTTATCATCATCTTCACAATAGTTCCACCATCCTTATTCTGAATTCTCTTAGGATTTCATCTAAATAAGCTGGTCCTACTCTTATCTGATTATTGCAAAGGGGGAACAGGCCTAGAGAAGTTAAGAAAATTCACCAAACGTTATAGCTATTAAGTGAGGTATTTGAACCCAAAGCTGTCTTTTAATATCTCTTAGGCTGTTTTGGCTTTTAGTATCTGTAGGCTGTTCTAGGGCACAGGCAATGCCAAAACTCTGAACTGAGAAGAGGTGGGAAAACCGTGGACCACAGCAAGGAACCAGAGCAAAGGGTACTTTCGTTGACCCTTGGGACTGCTGGCTGTGCACTGCCATGTGCACAGCGAGGCACACATGCACTCTGTCAGAACTTGAATTTCCACATATGCAGCAAATGCTCATTTGCGTGGCTCTCCACTGTGTGGGTGGAACAACAGCGAGCCAATGCCAGATTTTCTTCAGAGACACTCTCCTTAGTACTCTTTCTTAAATCGAAATTTCTATTGAAGCACACAGATTTCCATGCAGTTGTAAGAAACAATATTAAGACTCCCATATGCTCTTTACTCAGTTTCTGCCCAATGTAACACCTTGCACTTAACACAATTTTTAAACTACCCAAGTATCAAATGGATACATTGTCATAGAATTAAATCATCATGAAGTACACCAAAGTAAATGTAATCGCCCATCTTCCACCTCGCTGCTCTTCTAGGCTTGTTCTCCTCACACCTTAGTTCCCATGTAGTTTTCTGGGCTTCTGGCTTCTATTATGTGCCTGCTTTCTATTATTGTCATGATCTGGATGACTCTGGGACAAGTAGAATTGTGGATTTCTAGCTATGAGCTTGGAGGACCCTCCGTGTAACAGTACAGGTAACACCAGCCAACTTTTAATCTCTGATCTTTCTTAAATTTCCTGACATCTTCTCAAGCCCTTGTACCAATCTTTCTCTACATACTGAGCGAGAAAGAAATAATATCTACCATGTAATATATTTTCATGTCTTTTCTGTACTTAGTAGTATTAAGCATTGTAGTGCCAAGTCCTATTTTGTAGAAGACATTGATTTTATTTTATTTAACATTCACTGCCAGGTATTATTCTAAGCATTTTATAACTACTAATTCACTTAATACTTATAACAATTCTATGAGGAAAATGCCATTATTATTTTTCTTTTACAGGTGAAGATCTAAGGCACAGAGATAGTAGATAACTTTCCAGGGTCCTACAGTTAGTAAATGATGGAGACAGGGTGTAAAACTGTCATCTGGCTCACAGTCTACGTGGATAACCACTCTGTGATTCTCTGATAGACAGCTTATATCTTTTCCTAACACTAACCTATTTCAGCTACACTGGCTCCAATACTTGAGGCTCTGAAAGCATCTATGAATGCTGCCCTTTGCCCCCATGCTCTTTTCTTGAGCCGCACCCAATTACTCTTTCCCATACCCTTTTCCTCCAGTCACTTAAGATACTCTTGTCATGGCCATTTCTACCTCCTCCTCCTGATTTGGGGTCAGAGCAATCAGAGCTGAACCACTGAATGGAAGCTACTCTGGCATGCACAAGACAGTCATTTCCTTTTATCTCTGCATATTGTGATGTGATTAATTATATTAATACATTTCCTAATGTGGAACCATTCTGGCACTGATAACAGTTCTCATTCTTTAAACTTAGTGCTTGATTACATTTGCTAATATTTCATTTATGACTTTGTTTAGTATCAGGTGGATGAACTATTTCCTTAAAACTCATGAGAACATAAGTTATTTCTAGTACATTTAGTATTTGTATTAATTTATAGGGCCCATTTTCTTCACACAAATACTTTTATTCTCTGTTGTTTATATCTCTTCTCAAGGATGTCTTTAATTTACCAATTAAGAGGGAAGTAAATGTGCTTTCTAATTATCACTGAAATGGTCCACATGCATGAACACTGTTACACTGGAATATATTAGGAAGACTGGCATAATCTGATTGGTTTATATGTGAAGTTGTTTTTGCAGTCCCTAGGAAATGCAGTTTTGTAGAGAAAACATTGCCTACTGAGAGAGATCAAGGTAGTAACAACAGTATGGTGATATAAAGTGAAAGAGAAGTTACATGATGTGAGTCATTGGGCCAGGCATGTGTCATATAATAATGCATATGGTATGTGTTTACATAATAACAACATATAATATACAATATATATTCTGTAGTATATAACAAATGTTATTGATTGGTTGATTGATCTTATTTTATTTTTATATTTTGTATTTTTAGGGAAGGGTCTACAGTGTGTTCGGGGTTTCACTACTAGATCGGACTCGCAGGGATCCGCCTGTTTACAGCCTCCCAAGAGCTGGGACTACAGGTGAGTGCCTCCACTCCCAGTCTCAATTCCATCTCAGCATACCCTGAGGGCAGGGTGGCACATATACATGTTATTGATGACAGTGTATAAGGGGGGACTGTGTATTGTATTGATTATTATTGCATTCACAAGTGTAGGAGATAGACAATATTATCATTCCCATTTTACAAATGAGAAAATTTAGGTTAAGGAAAGTGAAGTAATTTACTCAAGTTCATCCAGAAAGACTTAATAGTTAGTCATTTGAGTGCTGCTACATATTAAGCATAGTGTTTAACAGGTAGCACCCATATGTTTCTCCCCATCTATGTCCCAGCCAACAGAGTAACTTGTAGTTTGCGTGAAGTCTACACTCCGTGTTTATGTGTGTGCTGTTGCCTCTTTATGAAATGTCATGAACCTGCTCCAGGCAGAGTACTTCTTTATTCCCTGTTGGGGATGAAGTCCTCCCAGACACTTCCAAATAGGTTTGCTGGGTCGATAAAGGCTGAGTCACGTGCTGGTTCCTCTACAAACTGAGTGCGGAGCGCCCCCTGTTGGCAGGGTTGCGCTTTGGGGCTCGACAGCCCACCTCTGACTCTTTGGACTTCCAAGGAGCCGCCCACTACTGCGACAAGGCACTACTTTCGCTTTTGTGTGTGTCCATTTTCCATCGGTAGAAGAAGATTCCAAGGCTGGGCACTTTGTAGAGAAAAGAAGTGTATTTAGCTTACAGTTTTAGAATCAGGGGCTGGGAGCTGGCACCAACCGGGCCCTGATGAGAACCTCATGATGGAAGGTGCCGCAATGGAGAGATCCGCAAGGAAGAGCCCGCAAAAGAGATTGCATGATGGGTGAGACGCTGAGCAGGAGAATGGAGTCGGTTTTGTTCTGGTACAGCAACGTCCTCCCAAGAACTAGACAGATTCCAAGGAAGCTGTATTCATTTTTTGGAAGGGCAGCTATAGTGGCCCAATTGCCTTGTGTTAAGTGTTATCTCCTAACACTGCTGCACTGGTACCAAGCTTCCAACACACGCGCCCTTGGGTTCAGATACAGCCACCTCGCAGTGCCTCCCTTAGGAAACTACATTTGCTTTGCTAGTTATACTTTCCTGTTTGCCAAATCGCAGAACTCATTGGATAAGAGGCTGGAAAAGGCGGTAACAAAATCAGGCTGAGACCAAACTCATCCAAACCTAGAGGAACACAGCCCTAAAAACCGATACTCTGTTTGACTGCATGGTTTTTTGTTTTTGTTTTGTTTTTCCCTGGTACCAAGGATTAAACTCAGGACCTTGTGCCTGCCAGGCAGGCGCTTTTTCTGCTGAGCCATCTCCCCAGCCCCTGATACTCTCTTTGAATACCCTTGAATGCTCAGTTAGTTCTCAAAGAGACATAATATTTGAGCTTTTTTTTTTTTCTTTTAAAATTTTTTTTGTCTTTTTGAGACAGGGTCTCTCACTGCTATTCAGGATGGCTTTGTGTTCATTTTTTAGCACCAGGTGGTATTTAACTTGTCACAATCCTCCTACTTCAGCCTCCTGAGAACTATGATTATTTCACACTGTTTTAAATACTCTGATGTTCAACCTGGTGAGAATAAATCAGCTCATCTATATTTCCAGAGGACACAGAGCTGATCAGCAGATTTTCTTTCCTTTGAGAAACAAATTCTTCCTTGGGGAATTAAATGGAAAAAAATCCATAAAAGTAATCCTGCTTTTAACTGAAAAAATCCAAAATTTCTGAGATGATTCCTACCCAGCCTATAGCAAGAAAAAATAAAAAGCTTATTTATATATTAAAATGGATGGAGATTACGTTTCTCTCTCATAGTATATTGCTATTAATCTACTATAAAATCCCAAGTTTTTTCCGAGAGTGAACCAGGTCAGGATAACACAGATATAGTAGTCACCAACAAGGCACTTTGCTGTATCTCTTAAAGCAAACATGTCATGTGACAGAGATAAGCACTTGCGTACTAGACTTATTCTCTGTAGGCCAAGGCTATGTCCATTAGGTCCCAATCAAACACCAGAGCTCAACAATATATGCTGAATGAATGAATCAGAGAATGAAAAGCATTCATTCTCTTCCCCAAGACTTCATACCATTTGTATTTTATATATGTCATCCTTCCACAGTCTACCCATTCTTTGAGCCTAACTCAGATGGTATCTTTCCATGTTATATATATGAACTGTGAGAATCCTGAGGACTGATGATGTAACCCTGCTTTGAATTATGTGAAAGATTTCATGGGGAAGTACCATTCAGATTAGGGCTGGTAGATGAGGAGGTAGGAGAGGGAGGAGGATGGGTGGAGAGGGACAGAGTCAGAGACAAAGAAAGAGAGACAGAGAGACAGGGACAAGAAGAGACAGAAAGACAGAGATAGAGAGACAGGGAGATAGGGAGAGAGAGAAAGACAGAGACAGAGAGAGACAGACAGACAGACAGAGACAAAGAAAGAGACACAGAGACAGAGATAAGAAGAAATGGAAAGACAAAGTTAGAGAGATAGGGAGAGAGGGAGAGACACAAGGACAGAGACAGAGACAGACAGGCAGACACAGATAGAGAGACAGTGTGAGGCAGAGAAAAAAGAAGAAAAGATAGACAGAGACAGAAAGACAGAAAGAGAAGGAAAGGTAGAGAAAAGAGATGGAGACAGGGGGGACAGAAAGACAGATACAGAGAGACAGAGACAGACAGACAGAGAGCCAGAGCCAGAGGCAAAAAGAGAGAGACAGACAGGAAAGATAGATATATATATAGAGAGACAAGAAGAGACAGACAGAGACAGAGAGAGCTAGAAGGACAGAGAGGGCAGACAGAGAGACAGAAGGGGAGAGACAGAGAGATGGGGTAGAGAGGTTAGCTGAGAAGGAGGGGCACTTCTACTGGCAAAGGACTAAGCCTTTCCACGTTCTTGTTGCTCTCCTTCCAGAGTCTAGGATGTCACAGCCCGAAGGGCAATAGGTGATCTCTTCAGCAGCTCAATGAGAGCAGAGGAGTCTCTTTGCTCCTTGTGCCAATATACCGGGGCATCAGGGTCTCAGAGCTGACAGTCCTCTCGGCCTTGTCGGGCTCTGCTCAGCTTGCTCTGCTAGCACAGGCTGCAGCTCAGTGGTGTCAGGGAGCTCTACCATGAGCATGTGGACCGCCTTTTAGCCTCTTAAGACCACCTCCCATCCTCTCCTGCCATGGCCTTTAGCAGCATTTTAGGTTCATGCACACCGTTCTGATCAATAATTATTTCTTGGAGAGGTGGGAACTTGAACCTCAGAGGTGGAGTGATAACAACACTTTCTTCTAAAATAAACCTGGGCTGTTAATTGTTAGTACTCTCCGTGGAGGGATGATTTGGAGGCTTTCTATCCCCACCAAATATTCTGAGAATTAGTACCTTGTCTGTTGTTCCATTTTTTGTCTGAGTGGTTGGACATACTGAGATTCAAGGGGACATCCTCTGGTCCAGATTGCCACAAGATGCCAAATAAAAAGGTGTGGCACTGCAGTCAGGATATCATTAGGATACAGAGCACAAGCCTGCTCCTGGGGACATGGAGGAAAACAAATGGTAAGACCAAGTATACATTTCGGACTCGTGAGTGTCTACACTATGCACAGGAATTTTAGTATACTGAAGAAACTCTATGAGGCACTGGTAAAAACAAGAGCTTCATGGTTAACTTGGTGAGGAAAGGCAGATGGTATCCAAACATGTGGGGTGATCACTGTTCTGAAATTCCTGCCAGGTCTTGTAGGTCATAAAGAGGAAGTTGGGCCAGCCAGTGGTCAGAGGCGTGTCTCCTTTCTAAATCACAAGGGGGCTTTGGTGCTACTTAATGGCTAAATGCCTGGAAAGGTAAATTATGTTCTCATAGCTGAAGGAAATTGAGATATTAGGAACAGTTCCACTTTGAGAGTGATCATAAAACTGCACTTGCGACTGACTTTCCACAATTTGGCCAGGTGTTGAGCTTTGTGTCTGTTCCATGTGCCACCTCCTGGCTGATGCCCTACTGTAGGTTGTTTCTTGTTTCTGTGACTATGTGGGTTTCCTGTGGCCTCCAGTTTTCTCCGTGTTCCTTTTCTAATGTCCTAAAGTTCAGTTAATCCATCTCCCACAGCCCCACAGTGAGCTGTCTGAGATCAGAAGTGACGGCCTTGTTCTCTAAGGGAAAATCTGACTTCACACATGGGTGGGCCTAGACCCGTGGGCCTTGTCCAAGTCTGTCTCCAGCTCAGTCTTTCCCCATCTTGAACTACTTCTTGTTGCTAAAGAAAAAATATGCCACTTTTGTTTGTTTGTCCTTTGTCCCTACCTGCATTTTTTCTTCCTGTTGCCATCTACTTCACTTGATTTTGTTCCCTTCTGAAATCTGAGTGTTTCTTTCCCTTTGAAACCTTCCCAGTTGGCAAAGTTAGCCGCCTCCTCCTGTGCTTGCACAGCACCTAGGCAAATCTGGTTCAAGCACCCGCCTCATTTCATTAAATTTTTTTGTTTTCTTCACAACCCAGTAGCATTGATGATTTCTTGCTGTAGGATTCTCACACCTTGGCAGAATCTGTGGAGATAAAGCCATGCTGTCTCCAGGTTTCTGTCTACCACAGTGTGAGCTATACTATTTCCCTTCAAACACCACAGGAACCATTTAACATGTATTTATTGATGTCTTTGGTATAATTTGTACACAATAAAATGTATCCACTTGAAGTGTCTAAGTTTAGAAAAATGCATGTACCACCTCCAACCACTACCTCAGGTAAAAGATAGAACATCCTAATCATTCCTTAAAGTATCCTTGGGTCCTTTTCAGGTCAGTCCACTATTGTGCTTATCAGAAAAACATAGATCTGTTACCTATCACAGAGGGTTCATTTTACCAGTTCCAGAACTTCACATAAATAAATCATAATCTGTCCTCTGTGTCTGTCTTCTTCCATTCAGCATGCTTATAAGATCATCTATCTTGTATGTATAATAATTTGTCCTTTTTCCTTTTTATGCTGATTAATAATCTGTTGCATAAATATTCTACATTCCATTTACTTGTTGATGGACATTTGAGTTGTTTCCAACTTGGAATTATTGTGAATGAAGCTGCCATGAGTACTGTTGTTCAAGTCTTTTGTGAACATATGTTTTTGTATTTCTTAGATAAAATATCTAGGAGCAGAATTGCTCGGTCATAGGCTAAATATATGTTTAACAGTCTAGGAGGCAGCCCAATTGTTCCGTAAGGCCCTTGTCTCATCTTCTGTGTCTAGCAGCACCATGTGATGCCCAGATTTCTCTGCAGCGTTGCTAACACTTTCTATTTTGAGTCTTCTTAATTGTAGTCATTTGAGTGGGTGTGTAGTGTATCTCGCTGAGATTGCAGTTTGAGCTTCTGTCTGGTGTTGAAAATGTTGCTGGGCACGGTGGTCCATACCTGTAAGCCCAGCACTGGGAAAGCTGGAGCAGGATAATGGATGTGAGTTTGAGATCAGACTGGGCTTCATAGTGAGCTCAAGGTTGTCCCGAGCCACATAGCAAGATCCTGTCTCAAAAGCTAAAAAGAAGCAAAGAAAATCTTTTCATGTATTTATTGTCACTTATATATTATCATTTTTGAGTGCCTTTTCCAAGTCATTTGTCCATGTTTTATTGAACCGTATTTTTATTAATGTTTTGTGTTCTGTATAAAGCATTTTTGACTATCTCAACATCATGAATATTTTGTCTTCTGTTTTCTTCCAGAAATTTCCTAGTTTTAGCTTTTAGATTTAGTGGTTTTGAATCAGGTTTTGTGTATGGCATAAGATAAGGGCTAAGTTAATTTCTTTCATATCAAAATATAAATGTTCCAGCACCATTTTTCAAAAGACCATCCTATTGTTATTGAATTACCATGACACTTGTATGGAAAAACAATTTAGCACACACACACACACACACACACACACACACACACACGCACACACATATATATATATATATATGTGTGTGTATATATATGTATATATATATATATATATATATATATATATATATATATTGGTCTATTTCTGACTATCTCCTGGGCTCCATTGATCTATGTGTGTACCGATACCATCTTTGTATCATTATCATGGATTTACTACATCTTCAAATATGAGAACGAAAGTCTTCTAATGCTGCTCTACCTTTCAAATTAATTTTAGAATCCTACATCTAGACATTTTCACATTTTAGATAAATCAGATAATTTTCATTAAAAATTTTTGCTATGATTTTGCTAATGTTCAGTGACATCTTTTTAATTGTTTAGGTTAATTTCTGTCAGAAAAGAGATTTAGTTGTTAATATGGAGGTTTTGTGCTTCTTTTTCATTTTTTACTTTTTTTTGTTTGTTTGTTTTTATTTTTATTTTTGTTTTGTCTTTTTGAGACAGGGTCTCACTATGCCATTCAGATTGGCCTTGAGCTCACTTTTTGTAGCCCAGGCTAGTCTCGAACTCACACTGATCCTCCTGCCTCAGCCTCCTGAGTGCTGGGATTACAGGCATGTGCCACCAAGCCTGGCCCCTCATTTTTTATTTTTAATTAACATGTTTTGTTTCTCTTACTTTGGTGAAGTATTATGTAATTCACAATATATGACATTCGACATTGTTATTAATGGAAAATAAACTATTGTTCTAACAAAAGATTTTAGAAAATATATTTAGTCAATATTTCTAACTCTATATCTATGTGTCTATGGCCTTTGTGATTTTATTTTCTCCATGTAAGATCTCAATAAAGTGACAATATATTCTTCCAGCAGCTTTGTGCTCCAGTGCTACTTAACTGTTTGTTCCCATTGAAAGCCATCCTGGTGCAAAGAGTAAATTCCCAGTCTGATGCTATCTTTCCCCGTGGTTTCTATTTATATCCATTATGGCTTTCTTCAGTAATGTTTTGTAAGAATGATATTTGTGGCTACCATAAAGAAATGTTTTAATGTGTACTGATTCTATTAACTTCTGTGGCAAGATCACTGCAAGTATGGATTCATATGGACAATGTGAATATGACTCTATGTTGCTGCTCCTGGGTCTTCTCATAGGCAGAGGAAGAAAATCTCTATCTCTATCTTTGTCTCTATCTCTGTCTGTGTCTCTGTCTCTGTCTCTGTCTCTATCCCTATCTCTACATCCACGTCCATATCCACATCTATATCTATTTATATATATATTCTGGGATATTCATCATACTTTTCAAAAGTAAATAGTCAAAAACTGATACCTGCATTTTGTTTACATGTCCACTGTTTTGTTTCCCTTAGTCAATCAACTCCATCTTCTGTGTTTTCCTTTCCTGCTGGCTCTTATTATTTTGCCATCAGCATCAAATCATAATCAAGGCTCTTTCAAATGAATCTGTCTCTGCTTCAGTTCCCTGCTGGCACTGCCTTTTCTCCTTCTCATCACACTGGTCTCCCTGAAGATCCATCACCACCGACGCCTCTACTACTTGTGGCTTTTTTGTGCCTGTGTGAGCTCTGTATTCAGCATTCTTCAGCCTTACTCCAAGGAACCCATCTACAGCTACGTTTTCCTCCATATGACTTGCCTCTCAGTAGAATCTGATGTTTCTCAGCCCTCTCCTCTGGTTTCAAGAACCCTGAAGAGCTCTTCTCAAATGTCAGCATTCTTCAGAACTCCCTATTTGCTCTCCCTCCTCCTCGTATTCCCCCACAAAGGAGACTATGTTTTCCCTATGCAATGGTCCCAGTACCCTAGTGTAAAAATCATTGCCCATGGGCTCATGAATTTATTTCTTAATTACATTCCATTACTTTATGTGTTAATCTTTATATCAATAGCACACTGGTTGGATTACTGTTGGTATCTAGTAAGTTTTAAATTGGAAAATGTGAGTTCTTGAACTTTGATCATTTTCAATAGGTTTTTGATACTTTGAAATCCTGTGTGGCTTGTGTGACTTTGAAAATTAACTTTTTTGATATTTTTTTCAAAAATTTCAGTTAGAATTTTATTAGGCATTTCATTGAATCTGTAGTTGGGGAATATTACTATCCTAGCAATATTAAGTCCACCAATCCATGAACATAGATTGTCCTTCACTCAGTGAGGACTTCTTTAATTTCTTTCAACAGTTTTTTTTTTTTTTTGTGTGTGTGTATGTGTAAAGTTTTGCACTTATTTGTTTAAATTTTTCCTATGTATTTTATTCTTTTTGATGATATAATGAAATTACTTTTTATTTCCTTTGTGTGTTATTTAATTGTAATGTGCAGAATTAAAACTAATGGTTGTTGATGTATTATGCAACTTTTCTGAACTCAGTTACTTTGTATTAATGATGTGTGTGTGTGTGAATTCCTTAAGGTTTCTATTGGTATGAGGTTGTTTGACTTCTTCCTTCCAACTTGTGTGACTGATTTCTCTTTCCTGGTTAGAACTTATACTTTAATTAATTATTGTGTTGAATAGAATACGGAAAAGAAGGCATCATCATTTTTTCTAATTTTGCAAGGAAAGCATTTGGGGATTGTTATGCAAGAGGTTAGCTGTGAGATTTATCGGGTTGACATGTTCCTAATTTTTAACTTTGTACCACTATGATTTGAGGACACACTCTGCATTATCTTTGAACTTTATTAATGCTTGTTTTTGGCTCAGTTTGTTTTTTGGGGAAAGTAGAGGATGGCTTTCACTTCTCTAATAAGATTTTCTGTTACTCACTAACATGATACTTCCTTAATTCTTAAATATATTTTCACTTAATTTTTTGAAAATGTATTTATCATAAATGTTCTAACACCTTTCCTGAATCCATCATCCGTTGCTGGTTTTATTGATGGCTTCTTTCTCTTGAATATAGGGTCACACATTTGCACTGTTTTCTTTTTTCTCTCATACTTTTTGACTGTATGATAGATTTTGTCAAATATAGACATAAGAAACTCAAGAATCTGTTATCTTCTGCTAAAAGTGTCACTGTTCTTGACAGTTGGCTTATTTACTGATTCTTTCAACTTTTGTAGATTTTTTTGTTGTTTATCTAGGATGTACATATGAAAAGCCTTAGTTGTTTCCACTGCTATTTTGACATAGCAGAACTCAGCCTTCAACCTTCTTCTGGCCAGATTCTGTCAGGGCTGTGGTGAGTCTAGTGGAGGGGTGTTGAACCTATGGCACACAGCTTACTTGCTTTTCTTGTTATTTGTTTCTCTTTTAAGACAAGATGATTTCTTCTAAACGAAAGCCACAGCATTCAGGTTCAATTGCGATGTTGGAATTTAATGATAAATAAGTGGGTTTGGGGTTGCAACTTAGGTACCTGTTACTAAATGGTTCATCATCACTGGGCCTAGAGTATGCCTTATTGTAGTGTATAACCTGTTCCTGCTCAGACTCAACTTCGTTAGTCTAAAGAAGAGGTCTGGTACATTAATGAGGTACTAAGAGATTTATTCTCTCAGATTAGACTGAAATTCTAATGCCCCCTGAAACTGCTTGGCTTCTATTGTTTTTGTTTTGTTCTCAACTTTGTGACTGCTGACAAACTTCCGATAGCTATGCCACCAATCACTCCCTAGCCTTCAGCCAATGGCTCGGTGAAAGCTCCCAAACAGCTTTCTGGATGATCTTTTTCCACAGGTCCTGGATATCTGGGACTCACCATCTCCTTCTCATTAGCCCATGAGAATTGCCATGCTCTAGTTGGACTCTAGTTCACTGCATAGCAGTAGGAAGATCAATTTCAAGCAGACTGGATAATCATGGGACTCGCCTTATGAATTTCACTTCCTGCTGGATCAGGGATCTTTGCTGCAACTCAGTCAGTGTCTGAGCCCAACTGTATTGTATATTTTGTCCAGATTTATATTTTCAATGAAAGGCCTAATCCGGGGCTGATATTTCCTAGCTAGAAATATCAAGTCCCAACACAACTATATTTTATTGTGTTAAATTCTGCTGATCTTTTAATTACCTTTTTAAATGCTATTTCCTTGGGACACATCTTGATAATGCCAATGAGAATTAATGTCTTCTTGTCTTACATGTCTAATATATATATATATATATATATATATATATATTCACCATAAAATATAAATGATATATGCCCCTTTGTCTAACTATTTGATAGGAGCTATCAGTGTACTATGACTGATGACTGCTCTGGAAATAGGACTAGAAGGGTACTATCAGAGTTTCTCCTCTACTTCCAAGACCAGCAGCTAGCAGTATGGATCCTAACATATTGTATGTTCTTCTCCTCTACTAAAGGTAACATCTTGAGATTAAGGATGATTAATTCTTTCCCCGCTGTCATTATGTATAAGCATAGTGCCTGACATACTATTGCTGGCAATTTGATTAAGCATTTATCAAATACTTCTGTTTCCTTTGTTTTGAACATTAAGCTAAATAAATTTTAATCATCAAGCATTTATATAACTTTTATCATGTGCCAAGTAGTATTCTAAGCACTTAAAAATCTTAATGTATATGTTATTATCTTCTTTAAGTCACACAAGAGACTTTGAGATCTATTATTATTTCTATTATATAGATGCGGCACCTAAGACTTCCAAATGGCCATGCATCTACTAAGTAGCAGAGGAGAACTGGTAGGCAATGGTTGCACACTTATTACATTATGTAAAATTCACAGCTTCTACTTGGTACTGTTTTACTCCAGCTTCATGGGAAGTGGTGTTTCACCAGTGGATATGGTGTATAACCACTCAGCAGGGATTGGTTTAGTAATTCCAGCTGGCTGTATGCCATATCCTGAACTGAAGACTTAGTGCCAGTGCTAAAGATTTATGGAAAAGGTATTCCTCTGGGGATTAATGGCACTCTCCTGTAAGTTTCCCTTTAATGGATGTTGAAGTCCCAGAGCAAGTTGTCACTCTGTGACTGGGCTCTGAAGCAAGAGGCCCAATTTGTAGCAATTTTTTGCAATCACAGCTTCCAAATTACATTGAATATAGAACAGAAGAGCTTTGAAAGAACTAAGAAAAATGCTTTATTTCTTGAGAAAGATGGATGGAATCCCAGCACTTGGGAAGCTGAGGCAGGAGGATCAGTGTGAGTTTGAGACCAGCCTGGGCTACGAAAGTGAACTCAAGGCCAGCCTGAAGGGCATAGTGAGACCCTGTCTCAAAAAGACAAAAAAAAAAAAAAAAAAAAAAAAAAAAAAAAAAAAAAAAAAAAAAAAAAAAAAAAAAAAAAAAAAAAAAAAAAAAAAGGAAGAAAGAAAAAAAAGATAGACAGATGAATTACTGAGCAGGTAGTACTCACATTTTAGTTCAGATTTGATGGAGTTGTAAAATTCAGTATTTATAAAATTCAACATTTCAGCTTTATGCATCAAGAATATGTTATCACAGTATTTCTTTAAAGAGCATTTTTCTCCTTCTTACCAGCCAGGAAGGTAAGGAATGGAGACTTCCTGTGGTCAAAATAAATACAATTTTCTGGACTCCAAATTGAAGCCAGCCAGCTAAGGACATGGGAACATCTTCTATGCAGCCTTCCCATTCCCCACTGTGATAGATAACAGCATTTTTTCACAGGAGGAAGATCTTTCCTATTAGAATTATTATTTCTCACTAAGTGCTTAAGGCTTTTAGAAGAAGCTTAGTTGATTGCCAGGGATTCAGCAGATGACTGTATTTGTTCTCTATAAATTTTGTTTCTGATGGATTTAGCCTGTCTCTAGTATCCTGGAGCTGTGCTCATTAAGAGAGCAATGCCCAAGACTCTGCAGCCCTTCTCCAGCATGTCTACAATACTATAGTGCTTAGAGGTACCACAGTGGTAGTACATGTTGCATGCTTAGCATATCTACAATATTATAATGCTTAGATATAACATAGTGATGATATATGTCACATTTTACCATTGTCTACAATTCTATTGTGGTGAGACGTAATACAATGATGGTACTTGTCACATGCCCAGTCTGGAGTTTGGGAGAGCACATTTTCTGTGCTTAATGTAGTGACAGTAGTTTAGGTAGGAAAATCCTAACCTATGCATTCCATTGCTGACCCCAAATTGATATTGGTATCAGGAAGAAGAAATTCCATAGACAATACAGTTTTAAATCTCAAATACTTAATGAATCCTCTATTAGGTAGATACTGAGTTAGACTGTGGCCAGCTTTGGTTTAGTGGGCAGAGAAAGTGGTGCAAAGAGATAGTAAAAAGCAGTAATCTTTGGAGTGAGACAGAATGGATTCAGCTTCTAGTTGTTGCATTTATTATCTATGTGACCTTGGCCAAGAAAATTAACTTTTCTGAGTTTCTGTCTCATTACCTGTAAAATATGCATAATAAACAAGGGTTGAAAACAGTAAAGAAATCATGCAAGAGTAGGTCTTACTGCAACACTAATAAAATTTTACTAAAGAGTGAAAAGTTAATCATATACTCATTAGTTTTTAAAAAGTGCATTATTTTAACCAAATTTGTAACATCTTTCACAGACTTTCCTTAGTCTTTTCAGATGAGAAAACCTGAAATTTAGAGTTTAAGTAATTGGTCATAGGCCAAGAATTAATAAATTACTAATCCAAATTAATTGAACCTAATTGGTGCCATAGTGCCTTTCAAATGTGAGAGCAAACATTTGTGAGACTCTGGAGCAGGAACTTGGGAAAGATGATTGGAGAGTGATTTCAAGTCCTAAGCCCATGAATGTTCCAGAATTTGGGAATTCTGCAGTACAGTTAGACATCAATAAAGTTCAGTAGTCTACATCAATTTATGTTCCTTAGCTGTTGAGTATCTATTATTCACATTAGCACAGTGTTTTTACTGAACCAAAATAGTTCATCTGGCAGCACAAATTTAATGCAAGATCTAGTTTTGAATTTTTATTTGAATTTTTAAAATATCACAACTATTTTTTCCTGTTGAAGAAGAAAAAATATTCTGCATGCCTACTTTTTAAGCTAGGGAGAAGTTACTATTCCATAGATAGTACAAATAATCATTATCTACAGGTTGATGTTATGACCAATACAATGTTACAATGGAGATGAGGTATCTTAGCATCCTGAAGAGTAAATAGCTATAAATTATTTTTAATATAAATTTGTGCATTAGTCTTTCTTTTTTTAAAAAAGTAAAGCTGGACATTTTAACTGAAAAGTATAAACAAGATATGATACAAAATAAACTCCAATTCCTGTCAATATTGGGATATACACAGCTAGTCTAGCAAAGATGACAAAGTGGACCCAGAGGGAGACCTGAGCGCTAGTTCTAAAAGGTGCCGCCTTTTACTGTGTGACTCAAAGAAGCCACACGGCCTTCCACAGTTTTGGTTCCTGTCCCTATAACAAGAGGGCCTCAGACACAGCATTATTTCATTTCAAACTCACAAGAATATTATAAGATTGTATTGATTAAAATTTACAGAATGTGGAATAACTTATTCAGTTCAATAAGCTCTGTGTTTTATTTAAATTTAGGTTGTATTTTTGTACCCATAGGAATAAGGAATCTTTGCTTATGGTGCCAAAAGCAAATGTGCACAGTTTGAGAGGGTTAACTTCATTGTAGAATGAACTTACCAGAGTCCAACCAACTGTAACATTTTCTACCATCCTTGGGTGGGGTTTTGAAATAGTCTCTCTATCAGAAATGACAAGATTGGGAGGCTTTTCACTGAAACTGCAAAGAGAAGCCATCTATGTGAGATGCCTGTAAATGTTGTTTGGCATCATTTAAATTGAATTGGGAATGCGCAGAATTGGGTACTGACTAAAATGTGAAATCACATTGCTTGAACTGTGTTCAAGGACAGAACTGAAATAAAAGTGTAAAGCCAGCTGGAAAGAGAGAAGACATTGGGTTTCCTGCACCAGCTGATGGCAACTTGCTTTGGTCTCAGCTCTGCTTGGCAGCTCTCCTGTCCCTGTGGGCAGCTGCAGTGAGCACTGGTGAAGCCCTGCGTGCACAGCTGAAGGAGGAGAGAAAGCCTGCCGGGGCCCCCCTTATTGCACTAGTGGCACTTACACGACCAACCAGCATCAACATTTCTCTAGCCATACCATCCCTTAGTAATTAATTACATTTGTGAGCAATATTGAGGCATGGTATGTTGCTCTGAGTATCTTCCAACAAGAGGTAGCCATCCCAATTTTAATTGATTTCAGTCTGCAATACTTATGAAGACTGAACTCTTGAAGAGAAGTGAGTCTTCTGTGCATCCATGCTACTTGTAATTTGTCTCAATCAGTTAATTAATATCAATATTCATTCATTTACTCATTCATTCATTCATTCACTCAAGTATTCATTTACTTGTTCATTCAATACTTCTGAGTACTACATCTATAAAACTATTCTGCATGCTTGGCATACATCAGTGAACAAAAGAGACAGAGGTGGATGCACTCCTAGAAATTAAACACCAGTGATTCACATAATTAAATGGAAAGGGGACGAGCTTTGGAGCTCTGAACTTTGAAGCCAACTTCCCTATTTCTTAGCTATGTGACATAACCCATACATTTTTATTGTACATGACATAAAATTCTCAGTTTATGGAAATCACATGAAGCTTGGAAAAAATAATGGAAGAAATAATACTTGGCACTGGGAAAGTCCTACATAGATGTTACTGACTTTCTTTTTTTGGAGGTAGTCTTCTTTCTCAACATATGGTCTTGCCCTCTGGAAGGCATCAGCCAACTCCATTTTTGGGGCATGATACTGTGTCTGTTGTGCCATAAAAATGTATCTATCATGTTCACTGAGTTCTATTTCAAGCTATAGCTGGTTAGAATCTAGGAAAATGCCAGGAGGAGTCTTATGGGCAGAAGGTGCCTCTGCCCCATTCATATGCTCTAATGCCCAGTGTGATAATATGAGCTGAGGCCTTAGCAAGTTGTTAGGTTTAGCTGAAATCATGACAGGGTGGCTACATATGGAATTCTTACCCTCATAAAAAGAGTAAAAGACCATAGTCCTGTTTTTGCTATGTGAACATATACCAAGAAGGGGTCTTTTCCAAACCAGGAGGAAGGCTTCCTCAGACACCACATCTTTTGGCATCTTGTTCCTAGACTTTCCAGCTTCCAAAATTGTGAGAGGTAGATTTTTGTTCTTTAAGCCACTCCTGTTGACTTTTGTTGCAGAAGCCTGAGCCAACTCAAAAGAGACAATGAGCTTGACAACAATAAGCACTGAGGAGACTGCTCAGGCTCACCCATCTGTCTCAATGGTTTGAGCATCATCCTTCTCTCCAAGAGTTGCTTGGTGTAGTAATGGAGGTCATTGTCGCTGTGTGTCACCTCCACCGGCTTTCTCAGGAGAAGGGCCTTTTGGTCCTAAAGGACTTGCTACTCACAGCTGAGTCTCCTCCCTTCACAGCTCTGTGTTATAGCCACACATGTGTTGGCTTATATCATGATGAAAGCAATTATTCATTGCTTTTTAGTGGCACTCAATATTCCAGTTCACTTTCAACATATCACTTCCCCATATAAATTCAAATGATTCCTTTTGCACATTTTCGACATTCTCTTTCCTTGAGGCTTTTTAAAATTTTTTTCTAAACAAAACCAAACTAAACAGAGATTAATAATGACTAAGGAATTTAATAATGACCTGTGTCCCTTAATAAGTAGATTATACAGTATCAACTTTTGGGGTGAATTTTATGTATTATTGTGGTTTTCCAGTAAGAAGTAGAAAGAGAAGAAAAATATTTATAATATATTTCATTTTAGTAAAGTGTTGTTACAAATATGAAATATAATTATGACATATATCAATGATAAAAATAAGGAAGTAATTTCTAATGCCAATCTTCCCTAATTCCATAATTTATATTCATCTTCACATCTTTCTGGCCATCACTAAGAACATAATGATGAAAATCTACACAGTTACATCTTTAATCACAGACACATTTGTTTGGAGTAATTTTCTAAATGAAATTGAAAATTTCATTGAAATGGGGGTCTCAGGCCACAGTCAAGTTCAGATCAATTTGAAGATTCATTTAACAAAACTATTTTATGCTTATACTATCTTTAAATTGGTAATAAGCATTGGTGAAAAGGTATGAGAAAAGAATATGATCTTCATCTTCACAATGTTTACACTCTCATGAAATTGTCCAATTTATATCTCCACTAGAGAATATGAAAGTATCTTTCATCTATAAAGGAAAAAACAACACTATCTGGCTGCTTGCAAACTATCTTTAAATGTATGCAATATAAAAATTTATTCTAATATTCCAATGCTGTTTTTTGTAAAATGCAGGATAGTGTGTGTATGTATGTATGTATGTATGTATGTGTGTATGTGTGTATGTATGTATGTGCTGTCCTGGGGATGGAACCCCACCTCCCAGGTTCTTATATATTGTAGGCAAGCACTCTACAACTGAGCTGTCCTCAACCCCCAAATTTTAATTATTGCATTGGAATGGCTGCTTACGAAGTAATGTGCTTTTACCAAAGTTTTTTTTCTTTTGTCTTTTTGAGACAGGGTCTCATTATGCAATTGAGGCTGGCCTTGAGCTCACTTTTGTAGCCCAGGCTGGTCTCAAACTCGCACCAACCCTCCTGCCTCAGCCTCTCAAGTGCTGGGAATACAGGCGTGAGCCACCACGCCCGGCTTTACCAAAGTTTTGACAGTGGGCATGGATATCTTAAAATTGATGAGCTAATGTTTGTATGTTTTAGCTTGGCATTTATTTTTTCAATTTTTATTTTATAAAGAAAATAAAACAATATAATAGTCAAATAAGAGAATAATTATTGTTATCCTGTGTATCATTATCTTCAAAGTAGTTACTGAAGATATAAAACAAACTCCAAGGAGGTTCTTATAAAAAAGAAACATAATAACATCATCTTACTCTTCAACACACTGAGCTAAACGGTCCTTTGCTCACTAAACTTCATATGTTTCTGTCTTAGCACCTCTGGAGCCTGTGGCAATCCAGACTTGGATTTCTGTTTGAATGTCATAACATTTGTGTCCAACCATATCAGTGTCTGAAATTGCTCAAATGGAAGTACGTTCCCACATGGGCCAAAGGGCCAAACAAGATGGCTTTGAAATACTTTCTAGCTCTCCTTTCTTCTCCTCTTTTTTCATTTTAAAAAGAGAGAAGTGTCTTTAAATAGCACAAAATCTGTCCAAACTCAGATAAAAATTATTCTAAATGATTAATAAAGAAAGAAATCTGTCTTTTCTCAACACAAAGGAATTCCAAAATGTCACACTCAAATGTGCAACATGAAAAATCTGAACCATTGAAAATCCCTGCACCAACTATTGCTATCAGATACTCATCTCATCTCTACGGCTAAAAATACACAGGGACAGTCTGAAATATTGCCGTTTTTACATTCAGTGAAATTGCTTTATTTTTGCTCTACAAAGAAAAGGGCTCCTTTGAACAATATTACATTTGTTATTAACTCCCATTCTGCTGGATTCTGTTTTCAGGTCAATATTCTAACTGCTTATGCTTATGCCATAGTGCTGAAGACTGCACTGCATCCTGAGTTTCTGGTTTCCTGGGTAATTTCCCCCTAACCTCCTAAGGTACAAAGTTCTTTCTTCAGGCTTCTCGTCTCTAACAGCTTTTCATCACCTCTTAATTTTTACTCATGTTGATTTAACAGCTGACTTAGCCATGAGTATATGATCGACTTCAAAACAGCCACCTAAATAGGTGATTTTTGTGCAGAGGGAATAGACTAACAGATTTTTTGATGCTTTCAAGTAATGATTTGGGTGAAAGAAACTAACCCTGGAAAGAAGAATTGTGAAGGCTGCAGAGATAGCTCAGGGGTCTAAGTGTCTATCTAGGCAAGTGCAAGAACCCGAGTTGGATCCCTGATACCATGTGCTGTGCAGACCCCAACCCTAGGTGCACCAAGCAGGCTACCAAGACTGGATGTGGTAGCGCACACCTGTAACCCCAGTGCTGGAGAGGCTGAAACAGGAGGATCACTATGAGTCCAAGCTGCATAGAGACTCTGCACCAAACCCATAAATAAATAATAATTGAAAATAATAAGTTGTGAAATCAGTAAGTTACATTAGAAATGGAAATAGTGAGGGAAGAAAAAGATGCTAAAGGATCATCTAATTTAGCAAAGTGAGGCAAGCATTCATAACAGGTTCTACAGCATGTTTGCAGATTAAGAGCCTCATTCCGTGAAACTCTAAACCTTTGTTTGTCTTTTTCTTTTTTTTTGTACAAGGTGTCACTATTGACTGATAGTGATCCTCCTGCTTGTACCTCCCAAGTGCTGGGATTACAGGCATCTAAACCTGTGTTTGCCCGAAGCTTCTAAACCATTTCTACCTAGAGCCAATTACCTTCAAAATACTCCTCAAGCAATGTTCGTCCACATGTTGCCAAAGTCAAGGCATCTAGACTGCACATATCAGTGAGATTAGAACCCTTCTTAGGATCTGCAGTAATGCAGAGCTCAAGGCTCTACTTCTTCATCTTCACTCAGGGAGTGTGAGCTGGGTTCCAGACAGTTGTTCCAGACAGGTGGTTCCTGGGGATAAAATTACTGAATCTGAGCAACTTTGGATTTATGTTTGGATAAATGAGAGGATTTTGAAATCATTTAGTGATTCCAGCACAGTGGTGCTTAATGTGTGTGAATGAGTAAGAGTTCAGGCAAAATAAGAGAAATAAGCCTCCATATTCCAAGATCAATGGGGAAACAGGTCATCCCACAGAAAGGGACAGTCTTGGCTGGGAGCTAATGATCTATAGTACATACTTAAAAAGCTATAAATCTCAAGTAGGTTGAGGTGAAGATTAGTTGAAGGTATTAAAATTTTGGCACTCAGTGTGAACACTTGCTTACCTAGTTTTTACTATAGTAAGTGTTTTAGTGCTTTCTCATTGCTGAGACAAAATACCTGGCACTCAAAGTTAAATGGAGAAAGGTTTATTTAGTTCACAGTTTGCAGAAGTTTCAGTCCATAACCAGCTGGCTCCAAGGCAGGGAAACATATGGCAGAGGGCAGCAGTTCATGGCAGCAGAAGGTGATAAAAACAGCAAACAAGAAAGAAAAAGAGAGAGAGAGAAAGAGAGGAAGAAGCCTCTTTCTGTCCTTAACATTGTGTGCAGGTTCTCTGCTCTAGGCTGGATATAACACTCACACCCTTAATCACTGGACTGGACCATGAGTCAAACACAAACTCTAGATTAAGCTGGCTCTGAAAAGACCCCCCATCTGCCCAGGTCCACTTGAGACTTTGGAGAGACATGCAGACACAAACGGTAACAGGAAGTTAAACAGTAATGAATATATTTAAGTTCTGTACCCTTTTATCTTACCTAAATAATTTTAAGAGTCCTCCCTCATGTGTAGGGGGTCAGGTGGGTCAACACATCAAAATGTTAATCATCAGGCCCAGTCTGCTTCCACTGGTGTCTATGTGGCCCCACCTCCTAAGTCCTCTCCCTATGTGATCTAGACTGTAGTCCCACCCCCTATGCAAATCACTCCCCTCCCCCAAACCCTGAGTTCTTCTGGAGAATTCAGTTACCCTCTTGTCTATGCCATGCATTGTTAACTTCCATGTGAACCCTACTTCATTGAAATTAGCATTAGCTTTCTTATCTCACTTTTGTAGTCGCCTCTGTGGGCCTCTTATTCATACTCTCAGCCAACTTGATTGATTACATGAATTTTTCTTAATGACCCTAAGCAACTGAAACATACTCTCTGATGGTTCCCAAGACAGATGAAAGTCTTCATTCATTTCCATGGCTGTCTTTACTAGATAGCCAATTCACCTGGCCAAAGGATAACCAGACATGTGTTGGTATCACAGAACTTGAACTTAGGAAGATGCAAAATAAATATCAAATGAACATTTTTCATATGAAGTACTGCGACCATCAAGTTTTAAAGGGAAACTCAAAATAAGATGATCTTAGAACTGTGATTTGAAACTTTGGTGCCTGGTGTTTTTCTCTGAAATGGAAAATGATTGGCAAAGCACGTCCTTGTTGACTTCACAGAGTAACTTGGGGTTTCCCAGTTTTAGTGCAGGTTCTTCAGGGAACTTGCTCTAGCCCCTTGTGGGACCTGTATCTGGTCACTGTCACTCACCATTATGGCTTCAGAGGCTGAGTATGCAGTGTCAGCGAGGACTTCAGGTGAACGCCTTTATCAATCACTTTTCAAGACTTTTATTTTTGAAATAAAGTTATTCACTTTAACAATCCTACATTTGAAATCCTGTCATTTTGTATATTTGATATTATATAAATATATATCTGAATGTATTTACCTACGTACCTATATATCAAACACTTGAATAATTACTTTCAGTGAAAAAAATTAAATTACTAAATCATGCCAAATGGCATTCTTATACTATATAATTAGATTGTTCAATCCTACTCAAAAGTAGAAAAGTTGCCTTTGCCCCTGCTGTCACAAAATCTACATTACCTCACTGGTCCCCAGGAGATGATTAAAATATGATGGCACTGGACCTCTTTAGAGGCCACAGCTGAGCTTGCCTGATGATTTTCACCTCATAGAAACTCTAAAATGAATGCCAGTTTGAGAAAAACTAGAGACAAATCAAAAGCATCCCATTATATCACCCAGAGAGATATTATTCTCTGGTTTGTTTTCCTTAATTAACTCACCAGGTAAGCTGGTCTGACCTCATACTATTGGCAATCCTCCTGCCTCAGCCAGCCAGGTCCTGGCATGACAGGTGTGAGCCACTAAGCCTGGTTTCATTGACATATTTATTGAGGCCTCCTCCACGTGCCAGGGTTTAACAGTCTTAGAAAAGAGATCACCACTGTACCCCTTGAAATGACCAATCCAGTGAGAATGTGCATGTGAAGACCCACACAGGTGACTCTAAAATGGGAAAGCAGGCCTCCACTGTAGAGCTGCCTGACACGTTGATCCAGACCCCTCGGTGGGTGAGTCCCATATCTGGTGTGGCTCATCTCCACCCCAACATATAGCACGCATGGGTATAGGAAGTGATACATTCTTACAGCAGATGGATAATAAAAATAATAAGACTACAGTTGTGTTATTGTGTTTTAAAAATATTCCCACAGCAAACTGACTGCCTTGCTAATTTTTCTCTCTGCCTGCTAACATGTTCTTGCAACCTGCCTTGAAGGAAGGACACCCAGCACACTCCTGATGCTGTACTGTCTGTAGGCTTTTCTCCTGGGCACAGCTAAAAGAGATTAATGTGCTTTTAATTGCCAGGCACATCTTTGTTCTCTCTACAAAGACGAGCGTCTCTAACCCTTTGTGCTGTCATCTCACTCTATTAGACGTTTTCTGTTGGGTGTAGGTTGTGCCATGATGGGTTTCTTTAAGAGGCTTGGCTGTTGCATTTTATCTGAAAGAAAGAGCTGCAAGAATTCAATGGTTTATTTATTAAACAGGCAGCCCTGGCTTTGAAACTTTTTTTTTTCTTTTGAGTGTTTAATAATGATTCTCTTCTTGGACATTCTCTGCATAAAAGAAGTTAAACTATTGGAAAAATGATTTAACCATTGTAAAACTAATACACTTTAGAATTCTGATTTGAGATAAAGTGGACTTTTATAAGCAAAGAACAAATTTTGTTTTCTTGAAGTTTTCTTTCTGAGAAGATAAAATCAAGAAATAGACTTGGAGAATGTGACTCAGGTGGTCACAGATCCAGGTGACATTAACACACCCTTCAGTAACTTGCTCAGGAAACTCAGAAGACTTTTCTGTCTTCTGACTCCAAGAAGAAATGAGGAGGACCCAGAGAAAAGTTTATATAAAGAGAGTAACTCTCCTCTGATATACCTGTTGGCCATAACCTTGAGTGAGCAGACATGTGTTAATCTAATTACTTATAATAGCTCACATGCATTGAACATTGAGACTGTGAAAGACTTTGTAAGGAGCTAGACCAGGGTGAAACATCTTTTATTAGTATCAGGATTAACATCTCAAACCTGTCGAGATAGCTCAATGGTCTAAACCACCTGCATAGGCATGCGTAGGCAGACACAGGGGATCTTGGTTCCATCCTCCGCACCATATGCCATACCAGCCTCTCCCTCAGGGTGGGCTGAGCCCCCTGCTAAAAAAAAAAAATGATTGACATCTGAATTCTCTCTCTTCCCTTTGCTCATAAACCTCTTCCCACCTCTCTTCTTTCTCCTTCCTTTCTTCCCTCCCTTTGTTCTAAAAGAGAGTAGGCAGGAACTTATTTAATGAAAGTCTTGGGTTGCTAACAATAACAATGATATATGGAAAGCATATGCTTGTTATGCACCAACACAAAGCAGAGGTGCAGAATCCAGCACTGAAATATAGTGTGGCCATTGCCAGAGCCATAGGTATTTGTTAAGACTGTAAGTATATGTATGATTTCATAATATGTATGAGTTTTTATCATTTGTTATAAAACCATCCTTTTCAGGATGTTATTGTAAGGAAGAGTTTCTATAATGTCACAATGAATGAAGAAAAACAGGAAGAAGTTTAGGAAAAGGCCACCTAGTAAATTACAGAGCTTATTTGGAATTATAGCTTTTGTAAAAAGAAAAAAAAAACCATGAAGTCAAGTCATTATACTTTTTTCTAACTGTATAAGTTAGTTTCCAAAAATAGAGTACTTCTCTTTGTTAATCTAACTACTTTCAGTTCATGGATTAAAATGAGTAAGGCTTCTAATTATCTCATATTCAACATCTGAATATGATATTTAGAAAAAGATGTGATTTCAACAAGACAAGTTGTAACGGACTTTCTTCTGTCATTTTACTTGTCACCCCTCTCAGCTTTGTTGATATGTTATTGAAAAGTGACAATAATAGTCAGCCCAGTGGTACATGCCTATAATCCAGGCTCTCCGGGAAACTAAGACAATAGAACAAAAATCTTGATCTTAGCTTAGCCAATGTAGTCACTTTGTACTACAAAGTCAGATTGTAATTAAAAGAAATTGTATAGCAGATCATACTACCTTAATAAGAGCTAAGGAGATCAAGTGAGGTTCCACAGTGTTTGTTTTTAGTATAACTAAACAAGAAGATGCCAAGAAAAGGCGGGAAGGAAGAGTTTCCTGAGTCACACTTCTTCTCTGAGACCAAGCTGAAGACAGCCTCCTGCTTGGGTGAAGAATTAAATCCAGGCCTCAGGCTTAAAAGCAGGGACAGGCATTCAAAATAAATCCCAGTACTGAGAAACACCTGCTCCTCATAGCTTGGCCAGTCCCTAAGATTGAACCTCTGGGATGGCCTTCATCTGGTCCTCCTCCTTAAACCTGGATAGACCACAGTAAGACCCACACCCAACAGCACCTGAAAATCCCTTATCTGGGCCAGAACTACAAGATGGAGCCTCTGTGGCTCTGGCTCTGGTAGAATACTGCGCCAGTAGGACACAGTGGAGGTTGGGGCTGCATATTCTGTTCCAGACATACCTACCCTCTGCTGGAGACTGATCAGGTCCCTTTGATTGTGAGTCTCAGGCTCGGCCAATGTTAGCATAGTGAGGCTTGCAAATCTTTCTTGGAGACACTGCTTATTCTTAGGATAGGTACCCACACCTAGGATGGTTGATGTTAGATACATTTTCCTACACCTGTTCACCATTTATATGTCTTTATTTCCATATACCTGTTGACAACTTTTATATCTTCTTATCTGCTCAGGTGCTTTGCCCATTTAAAAGTTTTTAAATGATATAGAATAATTAAACAAATCAAGGGAATACAGTATAAGATGATAAGTTAATATATGTAAATAGTATATAATGAATAAATTGGAACAAGTGGCACTTCCATCTCCTTAAATAGTATTTCTCTGCCCATCTTTACCATTAATTTTTAAAGATTTTTTTTTTTTTTTTTTTTTTTTTGTGGGGTGCCAGGAATCAAACTCAGGATCTTGTGCTTGCCAGGCAGGCTGTGCCACTGTGTTATATCCCTGGCTCTTTTCCTATTTTTAAATTGAGTCATTTGCAGTTTTGTATTTGCTACAGAGTTGTAGTTTCTAATATAATTTGGATATAATCTCTTCTTAGATACATGGTTTGTAAGTATGTGGTATGCAAATATCATGCCATTTCATTTCAGTCTTCACAACACACATATGTACCTACTTTAGATTATAAGAATAATAGCAAGACCCTCTCAGGCACAGTCTGATCTTACCTGTGCACTTATGCTGCTTCCCAGTTGATGCCTCAGTGATTATTATTCCAGTAAAGGAAGCTTGGTGGGGGCATCGCTGCAGCATACAGAAGCCACACCTTCAGTGGGATTCTCATGCCGCCCCTGAAGACGCCCATCACGCTCCTGCCCCAACCCTTGCGCAGCCTGCTGCCTTGCTTTGCATGCTCTTACCTTGCAAGCTTCATAGCTTTTTATTTTTAACCAACTTTGAGCACCCTGTTAAAATGCAAAGTCCCAATGTTGTAATTTCTCCTTCTGTAATTTACTTTTATCTGTAGCATCCACATACTTCTGACATATTTTATGTTTCATTTATTTGTTAAAATTTTTCCTCATTAAATGTAAATGCCACAAATATAAGGATTTTTTTTTAAAAAAAACAGTATGTTAAACATCCAGTCTGCTCCTGTCACATCACAAGTATTTGGTTAACTGATATTATTAATTTTGGTTAATTGATGTTGATAATATATTTCATTATTATATTATCAATAAATATGTGTTATGAATAAAGATCCCAAGTAACATATACAGTATACTCATTAGAACATATTTTCTCTGAAGACAGTTACTGAGCTTTGTATATCAGAGTCCCCAGTGTCCAGAACGGCCTGCCATATCGTAGCCTATTGATTAACATTTATTAATATTTATGAACTGGGTAGGTGAACCAGAGATAATTAATAAAAATATTGAGGCATTGTTAGGCTTTTAAAAGGGAGCAAAAGGGAGAGATAGAGCAAGTGTTGGTATATCAGAGCTCAGTTCTGTTCACAATGGTTTTACAGATATTATATGTAGTTTATTATATTAAAGCTACAATCTCAAATAAAACTTACAGTTTTCTAAGAAGAGAAAATCAAATTGTGAATCAATATAGTTCATCATGAAACCTCACCCTGACTCCTGTCAGCCACGTTTTTCAGTATAGGTCAATCTGAAGTGAGGAAAAGCATTTGATAGTGTGTCTCTTAAATCTTGGTTTTTACTAATTGTATTTTCCTGTCTATGGACACATTAGATTCATATATAATCCAACAACCACTTACTGAGCAGAGAAAATAAGATTACACTTGGCAAATTCATTGTTTTGTAGATCCAAGGACAAAACAGCTGTGCCATGAGCCATCAACTTGGAGGGCATGGGAGGAACAAACTAAGATGAATCATAACGATGCACAGGGAGCGAACGTCTGAAGCGCCTGTCTGTTACAAAAATGGGAACGCTTCGGAGTCACTCTGTTGGCTGGTCAGGAACGAGAACTAAACAGAGAGGAAAACTGCCTTTGATTGAAGCATGTGGCTAACAGCTCCTGGCATGCTCCAAAAGCAGAAATAGACATTATAAGGTACAGAAGACTGCTGCTTGACCCAAAGTTAGCTTTAAATGTTTTAGAGCATGTTTTGAACATTGAGAAATAGTAAGCCCATTATAAAGTTCAGATTTCTTTGGAGTTTCAGCTCCTGTATGTTTATGTAATAAAAATGTTTATATACATCACAACATAAGGTTGAGCTCACAGTACCTGAAAAGGATAATTTAAGAGTGGAAGGAGATGATGGTAGAAAAATAGGAAGATTATTCAAAAATTATTTGGAAAAATGATTCTTTAGGGCAGTCAGAAAAAAAAAAAATCTTTGGGATCCTGAGTTGGTTTTTCGAATTCTAATACTTGTATTTCGTATGGATTTGATGGTTTTGATGATATCTATTCCACCTGACCCCCAGGCTAAGGGAGTACAAAAGTCAGCAGTGCTTTGTACTCAGAAAAGTAACTATTATCCATCAAGCTATTGTTGGTCTTATCGGGTGAAGCTGGGGTGTATTCTCTAGTACCATAGGGAAACTTGGAGAACATAGATTGGATGGAAATAAAAATCAGGTATGGCATGGAAAAGCAGGCCAGTTTCTTCAATGTGAAGTTCGTTTTCCTCTTTTAATCACCCATAAGAAAATATGTTAGGCATTGTTCAAGTCTAAAAGAGGCTTTATGTTTAGTGCCCATGAGTTTTAGGCTACAAAAATATCCCTACTATTTCAATTGAGAATGCCAGACATTGGAGAAGCCAGGCAGGAAGAGCCTGCCAAGATGTTATTATATAACTTAGTAGAGGATAGATAAGGTCCCCCATCCTTTCTAAGATAGGGCATTAACTGAGAGTCTCTAAGGTGCTGAGCATTGTGTAAACACGTAAGCTAGAATAATTGCAGGAGTCAGGTTTTTTCAGCCTACTTTTATGGATGAAGAAGTAGAAGCGTAATGAGGTGTTGTTTCCCCCGAGTGATCCCTCTAAGAAAGATTGGAACAGGATCTGAGCTAGCTTTTTTTTCCTGACTCCAGAGTTTCACTCAGCTTCTGTCTATACAGTGGATGTAGTTATTATAGGTTACAGAGTACAAACACCAAAAGCATGCACACCAGAAAAACAACAGTGATATTTTGGAACACTGAAATTCATAACTCTAACACCAAGGGGTGATATATGAATAAAACAACTAGCAACTATAGCATAGAAAATTGAAAAGCCATTCATTTTCATTTGTGCCACCTTTTATTCTGCACTTGAAAAAATCTAGATGTAGAAATGCATGACTTCTGCACAGTTGTCAAAGCTAAGCAGAAGTGACAAAAAATGAAAAAAAAAAAAAAAAAAAAAAACCACTGCAGTCCTCGAGATTCCTTTTAATGTCATTGGAATCTAGACTCAGCTTTAACGATGAGGAAGAAAACATCTTATTTGGTGATGCCAACTTTTATTCTTGCAATTACAGCCCTTTAAAAATGGGTATCCTGTATCTTAAAACAGTCTTCTTGATTTGCTCCTTACAGTTGGGTGAGTACAAATACACTTGATTATAATTTAAAATTGCAATATATCAAATTATGGCTAAGTACTTAAAAAGTTGATCATCTGTTATTGTTTGTACCAGTAGAAAAGAGGATACTCTGGCAATAAAAACTCACCGTATGCTAATATAATTATATGAAACCCGACTCATCCTTACATGATCTAATGGTCTTTAGTTTTTCCATCATCCTACTTATACAGAAGCACCTATGGTCCTAAATCTTTAAAAGTCATATAAAACAAAGCTAATGTGCAACATAGCTACGGCGTGGAAAAAGTCATATTACAAATGAGTGCATAAAGAGGAGTAAAAAGGTCAAGCTTGACTTTATAGGACTTTAAAATGAATCTAAAGCCATAATGAATAGCAGCAGTTTAGTCTTGGAATTACTTAAGAATTCATATACCTATCGTATTAGTCATTTTGAAGGCACATTTTAAAATATACGACAACTCTCTTTTCTGTTCTCCTTTCTCCTATTCTTCTCCTTCTTCCCTCTCTGTCTCCTTTCTTTAATTTTTATCAGAAAAGAAAGAAAAAAACTTGATATGGGTGAGAAATATAATGCAACTATAAAACTAAAAGGCTTCTCTCAAATTAAGCAATTGAGAATTCTGGGCTCCTGCTGTTACCTTTTTAAAAATAAAAGACCATGAGAGAGTTGTTACCTCTTTAATAATCATTTATGGCACATCTTTTGTGTGCTGAGCTGTAGTGCTTTCCCCTCATGGCCACATCAGGGGAGGCAGAGCTTGGAATGGAGCCGGAGTTGGTGCGCTCTGGGCACAGCGACGCTGCCTCAGGGCTCACCTTGCATACAAGCCCCAGTGAGAGCCAGCCTCGTGGCCGGTGCAGCTAAGGTCTCCCTTCCTCCCCACTGCGCCAAAGCTCTGTCTTAACACCTTTGCAAGTCGATATTCTTTGCTTGAGCCTTCCTGACCCTCACAAGTGCAGGAAATTGCTAACTTTATATTCTCTGAGTTGGTTGTAGTTCAGCCAAGTGCAGCTGGACAAATAACGTGCCCTGCCATGGGGATGCCATTGTAAATTCATGGTCTTGGTGTGAACTAGCCCTGTGCCCAGCTTGCCTGGGAATCTATTTACTTCTGCCTGTTCGTTGTCTTAACTGATGACATGTTTGAAAGAGAATAGAAGACACAGGAAAGGAATTTCCCAATCTGCAAACTGCTGCACCTGCTCTCCTGTGATCCCACCTGCTCACTGAATCATGTCCACCTTCTAAGAAGCCATAGGCTATTAGTGACACAGCTCTCCCATGTATCATTAGTGTGACCTGCCCACTAGATCTTGGGGCACATAAACACGCAACAGTTCCTGCTGTCGTAACTACATTCTCTGACTGCTCCTCTACCCAGTGTTAATCACTCTGCTACACCAGGATACCAAGTAATGGACAGTGGTGTTTTCCACCATTTAATATTTGATCAATATATAGTACTTACACATTTTTATGGTATGCAGCATAACATTTCAATGCATGAACAATACATTGATCAAATCAGAGTGGTTAGCATTTTCGCTTTCTTCTTATTTTTTTCATATTTGGAGCCTTCAGGCTCTTCCCTTCAAGCTCCTCATAAAATATATATAATATAGTATTGCGACCTCACTCCACTATGCTGTAGAACATGGGAATGTATTGATTCTATTTTAGTGCACCTTGCCCAGTGATCTTGTTGAAATAGCTAATTGTAAGCTGGATTTTTAGGGACAAGTGTGGCTTTCAGCTTTAGTAACTCTGATTAAGAATTGTAAGACTTCATGGGTGGGCATTTTCATAAGGTGTTAATGTTTACCAAAACAATCTTCCTGTTTTAAGAGCCTTTATTCACAAGCACAAAAAGTCAAATAAAGGCTGCTAGCAGTCAACCTTTTTATAAGGCATCAAAGGTACATGTTAGACTAGAGATTGTTCATTTGATCATAAGGCAAATGTAAGAATTTAAGGTAAAGACTCGGCAAGGAGAACTAATTTCAGAATGCAAGGAATTGGCAAAGATTCAAAGATGTGAGGAACAGAATTCTTTGAAATTAATTCCCCTTAGGCTAGTGAAATTGCTTTGTCCTTTTTCTCTGGATTGTGTTGAAAGCTTATAGCCAATTTTGTTAAAATCTTTCTAGTGAGTACAAATAAATATGGAAAGAAAGCAAAAAGAAATCTGAGCACCAAAGCAAAGCTGCTATTGATTGTTTGAGACAAGCGTTAGATCCATTATGATAATTTCCGTATTTGCACCCAGTGGTTCTCCAAACTTCAGTAGATGATGCTTTCAGCCTGGTTCAACCTCATATGTGTCAGTTGTGCAAAGCTTGTACCCTTGGGCTCAGCCCCCACAACCTGTGCCCTTTTGTATCACTAATAGTCATAATAAATTTGGATTTTATACTGACCTCTGTGTCAAAGAGCTTCATAAGCATAAGGAGAAATGATGTATAAACTTCAGAAAAACATTGCTCTATATGTAGTCAAAACAAAAAAAAAAATTCCTGTGAAATGAAGATCCTTGCTAGTTAACAACCCAGTAATACACCAGGCAACAATTTAAGGATAGAGTATCCAATTGTAACCAAAGGCAGAATTGATTTCGTTGGAAATGCAATTACCTCAAATTTTCCTTTTCTCTAATTTGCATTTCATGTGAAGGATGCTGCTGAGGAGCCAGATATTATGCAACTCTACATTTGGGCTTGAGCTTCCTTTGAGGTGGGGGAGAGGGGCTTAGAGCAGAGCAGGTAGGTGTCAGCCTCCAAGCAGGGCAGCTATTTGCGTGACCTTTGGGAACAGCCTGCCCAGATAGACCATGGAGCTACACTCATTATTAGAGAACTGCTTTCATCAGAACTGTGGTTTATTTTTTGGCCCAGAGCCTTCCTTTGTGAATGTTTTGCTTTATTTTTATCTTGTCTTGCTGGTCTATTCCGAAGCTCAATTAATTGACTGTCTTTTTTCCCTTTTCCAATTTCGAGCTTCCTCCTGAGGTAATCCCTTTTAGGGCAAGCTAAAGCAGAACCACTTGTTTAATATTTCCTGCACAGGCAATCTTCAGGAACATTTTCTGAAAAAGAGCTCTGCCTGGGAAATCGTTCCCTCGCTGCATTCGCGTTTTGGGGACGTTTCATCATCTACTATCAGAGGCTCTGAGAATTCCTGTAGGAGCTGCATGTCGGACTTTGCTTAATCCAACATTTCTCAAGTTAATTCGATAGCATTCTTTTTTCTTGCTTTTGTAAGAAAAATATTAACATCTCCCAAAACTTGGGTTCCAAGGAACACTCTTCAATAGCACTGTTTCATGGTGTCTCACAGATTGAGTTATAACTACTTTCAGGTTTTCTCATTTATAAAATATAAGGTATTAGGGGCAGGTACTACTAACGTTTTGAAACTGTCATATTCTAATTTCTTATTAAAAGTAATACAAATAAAATAAGGTATTAGACTATAACCTTTCTGAGGTTCCTGAAAGTTCCCACATCATATAAAATACTCTAAGCCTAAACATTAGCAAACATTATTCTTTTTATTTATTTTTGTATTTGGCACAGGGTCTTGCTACACACCTCAGACTGTTAGTGATCCTCCTGTCTCAGCCTTCTCAGCACTGGGATTACAGGTATGCGCCACCATGCCCGTAAGCGTGCATGCATGCGTGTGTGTGTGTGTGTGTGTGTGTGTATGTGTGTGTGTGTGTGTGTGTGTATTTGGTAAAAGGCCTACCGTATCTCACCATGTAGATTGGATTCATAGTGATTCTCCTGTTTTCAGCCTCCCAAGAGCTGGGGTTACAGCTGTGCACCACCACACCCTGTCTCAATTGCTGTCTGTCTCAGTATGCCCCCGGTACAGCGATAGCCTGGCACACCAGAGATCGAACTCTGGACACGGTGCTCTGCCTAAGCAGGAGCTTTAGTCTGCTGACCTGTCTGGTAGGCCCTTCCATTCCTGGTTTTGGCAGCTGGCATGGCTCATGCGGGTTCTGGGGTTGGCATGGTATGTAGTGCTGGGGTTCAAACCCAGGTCCTTGTGCTTTCCTGGCAAGCACTTAAACCACTGTGCTATCTCCTTAGCCCTGTAAATATGTACTGATAGGGCTTCTTTCAGTATCCTAGAAAGTCTCTCCCAAGACTTTCAGTCTTCCTATCAATAAAATGTAGGATTTATTTTGGGGGGAGAAGTCTATAAACTAAAACATATGGAATCAGAATTCCCCAGAGGAGAACTGTACCTTGCCTCTCTTAGATTTTTATCCATAAGGACTCAGATTATCAGTAATACACCCCATAGATTACCTAAAATATTCTGTATACATGCCCTGAAATAATGGACACAGAGCTAGAGTTCTCAGTTTGGTCTTTAGACACCACTAAAAAACAAAATCTCTTGAGCACATGACACATTAGCATATCAAAAGGGCATTTTAAACACATTTGGAGAAAATGGATATCTCAAGTTTTCTCTCAAACTCTGTATGATTTCAACGCATGCATTTCAGTGATTATTTTAGGGACTATAGACAGACCTTTCAATCAAGGACAACAGAAGAGTCTGGGTCGGAAGCCCTAGAATAACTGCTAATCACTGTAGTAGTAAGAGCCTTGTCTTTGGCCTTTTCTTTCTTACTTGGAGATTGACACTGATACTGGATTAGTTAGCAAGAACTTTAGTGGAAAGCACATAAGAAAGGAAGTTCATGGGACTGTTAACTCAACAAGGTTGTGCTGGACACCTATGGAGAGCAGATGCTTGGTGCTAGGGATGCAGAGGTGTGCACAAGCAGATTGTTTTTCTTGTGAGCTGGGGAAATAGGGAAAGAGACCCACAAGAATCACATAGCCACATTCTTACTCTGACTTTCAACTAAGATAAAGTCTCTGAAATGAAGAAGCATGTTTCCATGACAGCATGTATGCAAGGAGCCTACTCAGACCAGCAGGGCAGGTAGGACTTCCCTGATAAAGTACTCATTGAGACATCAACTGTTGGCAGAACGAGAAGAAGCCGAAAGGGGATGTGGAGAAAAGGGAAGCACGCTGCAAGGGCCATGCACAAGGGCCTAGTGTTACAAGGGTGTGAAAGGAGTTCAGTAACCCCAGAGGAGGCCAGCTCGTCTGGATCAGAGAACAGAGGAAACAACAGTGCAAGCCCCGGCTGGAGGGCTCAGGAGGGCCACCATGCAGTGCCTGGGGCCCTGAATGACGCTTTGGACTTTTCATAAGAGCAAAGGGAAAAACATTGCAGGATTTCAAGGCATTGTGTGGTTCAGACTTTTAAGACCAATCGCCCTGCTACAGAGGAAGGAGACCCAAGGGGCTGAGAGGGAAACAGAGGCTAGTTTGGAGACTTTTCAGTTATCCTAGTGAGAGCTGGTGAGAGCTAAAGGTGGGAGAGCATTTACATGCTAAGTTATCAACATGAATGGATGGAACATATGCAGAGAATAGTAGAGGACTCCTGAAAGAGGCCTTAGGTAAAGTACTCAGTGGCCTATGGGATAGCTGATAAAAGATTTGTTGTCAACAGACTATTACAGCACGTTAAAGTAGAACTCATGGGTTCTCTTTCCAGTTCCCTCTGTTCCCTTTTGTCATCTGTGTGTGTTTCCAGTGCTCCTCCCATCAATTTCTGTATCCAGTTTCTGTGTGAGTTTCTTCCAATATATTACAGTAATATAGCAGATTTGAAGATCCTGGACTATTGAAATCCATAGGGGCAAGAATTATAGAAAAAGTGTAGTTTGTCCTGTACACTGCCTCTAGCTCATTTCTGGCTTCTCATGGAAAGAGAAGGCCTAGCTCTTCTGCTTCCTGTGGGACAAGCCAAGTTATAACCTATGTGCCATTGCTTCCCTGAGTGAAAGGCTAAAGGCCTTTCCCTAAAGTCCACTCTTGCTTGGTGTTTTGCCTTTACCTCAGAATTCCTTCTTACTGTCATTCTTGCTCCTAAAAACTCCCACTTAATAACTCATAACTTGCTTATACTCATCCTGATTTCAGAACCTCCTTCTAGGACCTCTGCCAAAGGTCACAAAGAAAAAAATATGTTTAAGCGTTCTCAAGAGAAATTTGAGAGAAATGAGAGGGAGAGAGAAGGAGAGGCACACAGAAGGAATGAATTCACATGATTGTGGAGACTAAGAGGACCCAAGTCCATGCTGACAATGCAAGAAGGCCGATGTATGCTTCCAGTATGAGTCTGAAGGTCTGAGAACCAGGAGAACTAAGGGCTAAAACTAAAACTAAAGTTTCAGTTTGAAGATCAGTGGTCTTGAAACCCAAGAGGAGCCTAAGTTATAAGGCTGAAAAGCACCAATAAACCATCTCATTAGTCAGGTAGGTGAATATTATATAGCCTTTGCATTATACTTAAGATTTGAGATGACTTTCAACTTGAGCCCAGCAGAATGGCTCCTGCAAAGAAGAAGGGACACTCTGCCATCAATGAGGTGGTGACCTGAGAATACAGTTGACAATTACAAGTGTATCCTCAGAGTGGGTTTCATGAAGCATGTTCCTCAGGCACTTAAGGAGATCTGAAAGTTTGCCATGAAGGAGATGAGGAATCCATTGACACCTGGCTCAACAAAGCTGTCTGGGCCAAAGGAATAAGGAATGCTTCATCAGGTATGGTTGTGATTTACCAAACAAGCTGTGTACCTTGATAACCTATGTCCCTGTTACCACATTGAAAAATCTCCAGGCACTGAATGAGGACAAGAACTAACTTTGAAATAAAGCTACAGAACTGCAAAACATAATAATAATAATAATAATAATAATAATAATAATAATAATAATAATATAAAATAATTAAAAAATAGAAAGAAAAAGAAAAGGAAGATGAGATGACTGGATAAGACTCTGGCACATTAAAGAGGTTATCTTCTTTACCTCTTGAGTGGATTCAGATGCCAGTTTAACTTACTAATTACCACCCAGACATACCCAGAATAATTTTACTTAAGTGCATAACATCCCTGTGGCCTGGAAAAGTCAGCGTGCAAAATGGGACATCACAACACAGAAACTGTTGAGACTTCATTTTGTTTAACTTTAAACAAAGAATGTCTTGAGCTGGCAGCATATTATTAACTCATCTTTTTCAATTAATTTAATACATTTACTGAGTGGTTTGGGCATGGTTGGTCCCCAGGAAAACTCATGTTGACTCCCAAGGTGGTAAGTTGGGGAGGTGGGGCTTTCAGAAGTTGCAAAGATCCAGGTCCACTTGAATGGGTTAATATCTGTCTTGCAAGAATGGTGTAGGTTTTTTGGACTGGATTAGGTTACCTAGGAGTAAGTCAGTTTCTATGGGACTGAATCAGTTATTTTGAGAGAAAACATTTTCTCTCATACATATGCTCCTTCTCCATGCACCTGCTTCTTTTCATTTTTCTGCTCAGATGAGATCTTCCTGCAAGCCAACTAGATGCTCTTGACCTCTAACACTGTAAGTTAAGTGAACCCACTTTCTTTACACTAGAGTACACTGAGTTGTAATCAGTATGGCCAATGCATTGATACATAGAATAAATGATTACTTTTATTTATTTATTTATTTATTTTTGTGGGACCAGGGTTCGAACTCACGACCTTGCACTTGCCCAGCAGGCACTTGTGCCTCGGAGCTATCTCCCTAGCCCCCTAAATGATTACTTTTAAAGGAAGGATGAGACTAGACTTCTCAAACAGACTATACAAAGATTTTATGGGTAAGCAAGACTTCCCTGAGTTGTAAAGAATATTCCTTGAAAAACAAATGGTATGAGCCCAAGTACAACGGAATGAAGGATGCTCACAGCCTGTGCGAGGAGTAACACATTGTTGGTATGTTCTCAGCACGTAACTCTTAGAGTTAGAAATTGAGAGAGTTGAAAAGGCACCTGGAGAGGAGGCTGGAAACTGGGGTTATTATGGATGAAGTCATTTGGCTTTCATCAGATGGGCGGTAAATGGCAGGGCTGGTATGTGAATTTTGCAAAGCTGAGACCATTTCCCCTTTGCTGTCTTTTTGGTCTCATTTTCTAATTCCTCCTTTCTCTTTTGTGTTCCAGCTACATTAGGCTTCCTCCACAAAGACTTCCCCTTACCGTAGGTCCTTTACAAAAACATTCATTTCTATGTCACCAAAATTCCCTTTTTTTTTTTCTCTTCACCTTCTTTACTTTTTCCTATCAAACACAGCACTTCTTTTGGAAAACTTCCCATGAGAGCATCTTTAGGACTCTTTTCCCTTTCTTCAAAACTCTCACTTCTTAGCAATGATACATTTACTTATTTCTCTAGCTTTCATCTTGCATGTCCCCCAATGATGTATATATCAAAGTGGGGCTGTAGCGAGGTAGTCAGACTTTTAAAAGCTGGAAACTAGTTGGAGGAAGTCATGGTGCTGAGGCATGCCACTAGGGAGGGTATTAGGGTGCTGCCTCTGAGTTTGTCTTTCACTTCTCAGCCACCATAATGTTGGCATACTCTTCTGCCAGGCATCGCTGCCATAATATGCTACCTGACCATAGGCCAGAAAGCAAGAGGATAGTGGATAAAACTGAAACTTCCAGAACTGTGAGCCAAAATCAACCCTTTCCTCTCTTTGATCCTTTATCACAGATATTTTGTCACAGCAATACAGGTCTGAGGGACACAGTTATGTCATTATTTAAGATCTGTCTCTTCTAGTGACCCTAATCCCACAAAGTTAGGGAATAGGGTTCCTCTCATGGACCACTTACATCCAAATAGCTCAATAGGGGCTTGGCAGGATGGGTCAGTGGTCTAAAGTGCCTGCTTAGGAAAGCTTAGGCAGCTGCAGGGACCACGGTTCGATCCCAAGCACCACATGCTGCGCCAGCCCTGCCCTCAAGGCAGTCTGAGCTGGCCATAAAAATAAATAAATAAACAAACAAAAGTTCTGAAACAAGAAAAAAAATTCTTAAAACAACAACAGGCTGGGCGTGGTGGCGCATGCCTATAATCCCAGCACTCGGGAGGCTGAAGCAGGAGGATCGGTGTGAGTTCGAGACCAGCCTGGGCTACAAAAGTGAGCTCAAGGCTGGCCTGAACTGCATAGTGAGACCCTGTCTCAAAAAGACAAAAACAAACAAACAAACAAACAAAGAAAACCCCAAATAGCTCAATAAGTGATTCAGGAACACCATATGTATTTTATTAAATCAACCACTCCACATTATCCTCATGGCAAAATGGAAGACTGGCAAATGGTTGGTTGCAGAGTCATGGATCTGGATAAAGAGAGCAACACCATATTGGTGTCCTTCTGCCTCAGGAAAACCATAATCAGCTGGATGCTTCTGGCAGCCCATTAATACAGGAATGATGCTGTGGCTGTCAGGAGCCAAAAGATAAACTTTATGGGCTGTTATTAGAAAATTTTGATTATTCTGTGTGCCCTTAGGAAACTATCAGACAAATTTAGTCACTGAAAACTCATTAACTAAAATGAAGGAAGAGAAAGGCATGGAGTAGCTCTTAAACAAAAAGCACAGAGTCAAATTTTGTAATTCAGGGATAAAGACAGGCAACACACTGTAGGCAAGGTCAAACAGAAAAGCCAGAGCAGGTGCTTCACTTACCACTTAATGCCTTCTTCCACCTATGTGTGCAGCATATCCTCAGGCCCCTCTAGTAACTTGAATTGCACTTTTTAAACCCAAGGTATAAAGCTGGAATACTATTTGACTGTACAAAAACCATTCTTATCTGAGTATGTAAAACTAATCTTAAAATATTGTAGAAAACTTAGTAATTTCTGTGGATGTCACTCTGAAGGAATATATATATATATATATATATATATATATATATATATATATTTGGGTAGTAGATTCTAGTCATCAGAAAACTGTATCAATTGTGGCATTTTTGGGACTGATGATATGTAGTGTGCCTGAGGAGAGTCATCTAGAGAAAAAGCATTCTCTTGGGCTTCCACAGAGAGCAGATTGGTCAAGCAATGGTTGTGACTCATCCAGAGCACTGACACTGACAACAGTTTTACAAAGCACTGTACATGATTCCAAGGTAAATCCTGAGGGGATTCGACTGACCTTGGGAGATACAAAAGTTGTGTGTGTTGTTATACAGGTCTTGCTTTAACTTGCCTTTAACCACCCAGCAGAAAAGTTTAACCACGAAGCATAAAAAGTAAAGCCAGATTAGTATGATGAGCTGTAAATGGCTTAAATCAACAGCTTCTGACATCGCCAGCTCTACCAATAACCCACTGTGATTATGGAATATTGGACTATGTACACAACTACTTTCTCATTGATGCAAATATATAGGATGTTAAAAATCCCTTCATCGTATTTTCCGTGCTACCTTGTTCTGGCCTGTGTACTAGATGTTTCCCCACAGCCTCATTCAGTGATGGGCCAGGCTTCCATAGTTGTTTATTAATCCATGGCCCAATACTGGCATTATGGGTGTGAATGCTACACTTGCCTGGGGGAAGGTTGCCGTCATACAATCTGGAGAGAGGCTTGCTTGCTCTCTGCTGCTCCTCTCTTCCTGCTCTTGCTGATTTTGCTGTCTTCCACTGCCATGAACTGCTGCCCCCTGCCACATACCACTCCTCCTTGGAGCCAGATGAATATGCATGGAAACCTCCACAAACTATGATCTAAGTAAACCTTACCTTTCTTAATTTTGGACTTCAGGTACTCTGCCTCAGCAATAAGAGAAAAGTATCCAAGATGCAAGTCTAATCTTAGTCCCAGTGGAAGTAACACTGTAGATTACCATGGTTAAAAAATTACATGTAGACAGATAGCTCTGCACATTAAAGTGCCTGCTTAGGCAGAGCACAGGGACTGGGGTTTGATGCCTAGCACTATAACCATGCCAGCCCCGCTCTTGGGGTGCACTGAGCCAGCAACTGAGACTGGGTGTGGTGATACATGTCTGAAATCCCAGTGCTTTAGTAGGCTGAAAACAGGAAGATCACTATGAGTCTGTGTAGTGAGATCCTGTAGACCCTGTAATAAAATACATAAAAAATTACGTGTACATTAAAATATCACACGATCAATTGATAAGCATGCTTAGACAATTCAGTGGGAAAGAACAAGTTCAATGAATGGTACTGGGATAACTGAATAGCTTCTTACAAAGGAATAAAATTGAACACTTCCTCATACAATGTATAAATTAAACTCAAAATGGGTTATACACATAGTGGAAAAACAAAAATGACAAAATAGAGGAAATATAAGAGTAAACATTTGTGACCTTAGGTTAGGGAAAGCCTTCTCTAATATGATACCAAAAGCAAAAATAAATGGAAGGAAGAGGTGGAAGAGGAGGAGGGGGAGGAGCAGAAAGACTCCTTAGATAAAAGGAAATGTCCAGAATAGGCAAATCTATAGAGACAGCAAGCAGATCAGTAGTTGCCTGCAGCTGAGGAAAGAACTGAGGAGAGAGGGAAAGCAACTGCTAGTGGGTATGAGATTCTGACCGTGAATGGTAAGGGTGCTCTGAAGCTGATTACGCTGATAATTGCGCAACTGTGATTATAATGAAAGCCATGAATCATACACAATAAATGTTTGGATTGACTTTGATGAATTATATCTTAATAAGGCTATTCAAAAGTAGAAAAAAGTGAGATAGCTCAGCAGTCTAAGTACCTGCCTGGAAAGCACAAGGACCTGAGTTTGATGCCTGGTAATACCAGCCACCAAAACTGGATATGCTGGTGCATGCCTGTAATACTAGAGCTGGGGAGGCTGAGACAGAAGGATCAGTTTGAATCCAAGTTGCATAGTGAGAGCATGTACCAGAGAGAGAAAGAGAGAGAGAGAAAGAGAGAGAGAGAGAGAGAGAGAGAGAGAGAGAGAGAGAGAGAGAGATAAAGAAGAAAGAAAGAAAGAAAGAGTTTTCTTTTTAAAAAAGTAGAAAAAAGTTTCTGGGTATAGTCACAAATATTTCTGTGTTACATACATGGAGTTTATTTCTGTACATTATTTTAACACAAAATGAGAATAACTCATAAGAACTGATTGTTCTCTAGCTTGTTTTAATTCACTAATATGAATAGAGATTTTTTCATAGAGTTTATAGTTTGAAAGCTTTTGCTTTTACACTCATGCATTTAAGTTGCTATAAGGATATACTGGAATTTCTCACCCATTTCCCGTTGTTGGCTATTCAGGCTGTTTTGGCTGCGAAACAAACAATACTGTTGCAATCATCACTATGGATATACATTTGATTACTTAACAGGGACTTCAGTAGGCGGTATTCCCGGTTTTAAAGTGTTCAGCCAGAGTGTGTGCATTACTATTTGGGCAGATGTCAAATCCAAGACAGCCTTAAGGTGGCTTTAGTTCCATCTTCTGTGTCCTCTGCCAACTTCTCTCAACTAACATCAACTGTTTCCAGGTTCCAAAAACACATGTAGGACTATAACTTCACAGTTTTTCATATTTGATATGCAATATAAATGTAGTTGGACATAAGACCAGACAGCTTTCAGCACTGTAAAATCTAGCTGTAGCTGCTTGTTTAACACTTTTGAAAACTGTATTTCATCTCTCCAATGCTTAAATACATACCCTAAAACATGTGCTAGGAAAGTAATCCTCAAGGCAACAGTGCTGCAAGGAGGTCTGGCATAATTAGGTTGCTTCCACCATGAGGGTTCTAGCCTCAGGATGGGTTCATGACCTTATTGCCAAGTGTGTTCTAAAAGAGCGCATTTGGTCAGGTGTGGGGCACATGACTGTAATTCCAGTACTCTGGGAAGCTGAGGCAGGACAATTGCAGGTCTGAATGCATCCTGGGCAAACTTAGCATGACCCTGTCTTAAGGTAATGAAAAATAATAATAATAATGGGGGAGTAGAGGTGTAGCTCAGTTGAAAGGGCCTGGGTTCACTCTATTTTAGGAGTCTGGCATGAGGGGTTCAGTAAGTGCCTTCTAAGATTCTTTCAAGGTTCTTATTGCTCTGAGCAAACAATCAGATAAGACAAGGGCAAAAAGCAATGAGTTTTTATATTTGTTAAAGATAGGAGAAGAAGTATGCTCTGCAGAATGAAAGCGGGCCCTTTCAAGGTAGGAAAAGTATGCCCTGCAGAATGAGTGAGGAACAATTACAGGAGGAAATACATTCTATAGGGTGACAGCAGGCCCAACACCCATACACAGAGGGGGAGAGAGAGAGAGAGAGAGAGAGAGAGAGAGAGACAGACAGAGACAGAGACATAGAGACAGAGACAGAGACAGAGACAGACAGACAGATAGACACACGGACAGGCAGGCAGGCAGGCAGACAGACAGACAGACAGACAGACAGACAGACAGACAGAAGACAGAGAGTAGTGAGCAGTGGCCATAAAGTTAGTGGCTGGCTCTTTTGCATCCTTGATTCCTAAGGCTATTACCAGGCCTAGGCTGTTCTTGTGCCAGAATTGAGGATGGCATCTTCTCACTGGTCTTCCTGCAGCCCTTCTGTCTGTATGCCCCAGATCACCGTGGCTGACAGGCCATGTCCACTTCTCAGCTGGCTGACCCCACCCTAATCCTGGCCTCAAATCTTCAGTGTCTTCCAGCCCTTATGTATGAGTCTGACCTTCATTTGCACTCACAGACTATTTCTGCAAGCCTTATTTCCTTCCCCACTCGCAGCCTCCCTCTTTTCTCTACAGATTGCCACAGCAAGAGGGTCCTTGCTGGGCACTAGCAGCTGACGTTGGAATTGGGCCCCAGGGCTCTAAGGAATAAGTTTCGTTCTTTCTAAGTTACCTAGCAACATAATATGGACTATGGTAAGGAAAAACAAAGATAGCACATCACAGTTTTATTAATTTTCAGATTTTATGGTGCACATTTAAGGTAATAACATGTCAGGGTAGTACAGGCTGCACAGTGATAGTAAAATGGTTACTATAGTGAAGCAGTTTAAGCTATCATCTCACGTAGTTATCTATTGCTTTATGTCAAGGAACAGCTAAAATTCCTTATTTAACAAAATTCCCAAATATTACTAACTACTGTCCTTGTTATGTGTATTAGGTCTATTGCCTTACTATGGGTTTTTCTTAGGAGTTTGAATTTTACACATAGATTTCATGTCAACTTTGTGTCTTACATTTGTAATATATTGTTCCAGACTCTACTATGTAATTTTTATTTTAAAAAATTGGATTTGAAAAAAAAATAGTTCACTAAAGGATGAATAGCTGATTAAATTAGTAATGTAGCCAATATAGTAATGACTCTTCTCAGGAATGTATGAGAATACTTTAGAATTTTTATCTCAGTATTTCATTTTAGAAGAGGAGGTAGAAGGCAAGTTTTGTTCTCAATAATGAATTTTGAAAGCAGGTTTAAGTTCTTCCAAGAAAGCCTGTGTAGGTGAAATTTAGGGCCTGCATTTTATTATTAAGAATTTAAAGGACTTTGGGAATTATATTTCCGATTTGTATACAGGGGAACTGTAGTGGTTGATACACAGTGTCAACTTGAGAAGTCTAAAAGCTTAACTAAGTAATTCGGCAGTTCTACATTCTGGGGCCTAGAGAACTTGACCTCAAGGATATTTTTTGCTGTGTTCACTTGAGAAATTTAGACGTTTAAATAAGTAACTTAGCAAGGGCCAGGGTGTTCACTGTGTAAACATCCTCATTTAATAAAATGAGGGTGTGAGTTCTATACCTGCCTGAGGTGAGTACTTGGGCTCAATATAAGGGAGGAAGAGAGGTGTTGACTCATTTTCTCCTCTGCTACCTGAAGCCATTGCTGGCTGTCAGCAGTCAGCCACACCACCCTGTCTCGCAGCCTGCTCAAGCGCCACAAACTGTGAACTAAATGACCTTTCTTTTCTTAATTTCGAGTGTTGAGTATTTTGTCTCAGCAAGAGAAAAGTAACCAAGACAGGGGTGAAAGCCCTGAAGGTTCCTGTGCCCTTTGGTTCAAGGGAGCAAGGGAGACTATTGCTAAGTCAGCATCTCTGCTTCAGTCCTGAGGCCTTCAGCTCTGTCATCCTTTGCCATCCTTTGGCCTCACTACCACACTGAGTAGATCTCTACCACATTGATGCAGATCACTATTTTCTCGGTTGTTTTTTAATTATCATATTTATTGTCTGCATTGAGTTCAATGGGATATTTGCATGCATGCACAGACAGCATTTATCGTATTTAACTATCCCTTTCCCATCTTCTCATCCCTTTGTATCTTTCTCGGTTCTTAGCAATCACTATTCTTTCAACTCATCTCCTAGAGAGAAAACACGGTCCTGTCTTTCTGTGTTCATTCTGTTTTACTTAACATAACAACCTCTAGTTTTATCCATTTTTCTGTGCCTGACAAGGTTTCATTCTTCTTCATACTGAATAATATGCCATTGTGTATTTATAGTTTTGTTTTTTCATTTGTGTTATGGTTTGTGTCTAGTTATCCCCCCCAAAGACTCATGCAGTCATGGTGCAAGGACTTCTAGAGTTTGAGATTAATTTATGATCAAGGCTGGGTTTTTGGGTCTTAGCACTGCTGGGGTTATGGGTGTGAGCACTACGCCCAGCCTGGGGTGGGTTGTCTGAATGCAAAGTAAGGGAGACATCTTTCCTCTCTCTTCCCATTGTTGCTGCTGTTCCTCCCTTTGTTCTCTGCCCTGTACCAGGCTACCCTGGAGCCAGCCGAATATGGACTGAAACATCCTTAACTGTGAGCTAAATAAACCTTTTCTTCCCTAATTTTGAGTCTTGGGTATTTGTCCCAACAATGATAGGAGAGTGACTGAGACAAATTGTCTCTGGATGTCTGAGGCTGACTCCATACTTCAGCGGTTGTGGCTAGGGGTGCAGTAAACATGGATGCACAGGTATGTCTTTGGCACACTGACTTTGTTTCTTTTGGCTATATCCCCAGGAATGTTACAGATGGGACATACGGTGATCCCAAGCTTCTATAAGCTTCTCTGTATTTTTGAGTGAAGGGAATGAAATAAAGCAAAACAAAATGTTCACAAAAACTTCACCTACCAGCAGACTGAAGTACTATCAGCCTATTATTACCCCTTACTCTGACTGATTAAGGTTAAAAACTCTGAAGAAAATGTAAAGCAATTTGTTTGGGACTTTGAAAAATAGGCAGAAGTGGTGTGATTAGGGAAATCTGGTTCACAGTGCCTGTTTTTCTGGTTCCACTAGTGAGAAAATAAAGGTTTTTCTCTCAGAGATTCACTTTTTTTTTTTCTTTGCAATGATGGGGATTGCGGCTGGGATTTCACACAAGTAAGCACTGTGCCACTGGGCTACACACTCTCCCACAGTTTCTTCCTCTGTCTTTTCTCTCAGTGCTATGTCTCTTTTCTAGGTGATTCAGAAAATGAAAATTCTGAGTGCCATCCTGTTGGCTAGGGGAATAAGCGGTGTTCCTGAGCTGGAATTTGGGAGAATTCTGAAGAGGAGAGAGTGAGAGAAGGGTGTCCCCTCCCTGTCCATGAACTGTATAAATTCTGGACTCACCTGGGAGCTGTCTACCTGTGGGGGAAATATGGAGCCAAAGATAGAGGCTGTGGGAGCAGCACAGCCACCGAAAGACAAGTGTCTAAGAGCTCTGACAGCTTAAAATGCCAGTGGGTCCCAAAATAAACTTTGAGTGACAGTTATGAGGACAGAACTATAGTAACAAAATATTTTCAAACCACTGCTCACAGAAGGGTTATCAAAAATTGTCATCTGAACCAAGTTGTGTTAAGTGCCTGCTACAACAACAAAAATTACCCTCCAGGGCAGGACTGATAAGTATCGGTGCCATACTCAGTGTGGTCTGCGTATAATGCAAAGCTGTGCAGAAACACAATCAATCAGAAAATATAATCACACCTCAAGAAAAAAGATCATGAATGAATTACAACCTCAAGATGATCAAGATGTAGAAATTATTATCAACTGTAGTCCATGTGGAAAAGTCAAACACACTTGAAACTAATGGAAAGGTAGTTGTTGTCTGAGTAGAAATTGCTACAAAGAATAAATGGGGAGTTCAGAAGTAGAAATATAATGCAATATGTAAACCTTAAAATGCAGTAGATGGGCACTGTAGAATATATATTGTTATCATATGGTTTAGCAACCTGTAATGTTTTCCAAGTACTTATTTGTCCTAACCAATAAATTGATCAGGACCATTGATAGATGTGAAAGATTACCATTTACTTGAGAGTATAAATAAGAAAAAGAAAAGAGGAGAAGTGCACAAGAGGTGTTTAGGGAGAAAGGGATGCGTTGAAAGAAAAAGAGAAGGTTCATCCCACAAACAGAAAGGACTGCGGGGGTAAGAGAGCAGTGGCCCCAGTCAGCTGCTGCAGCTGTCTGTTTGTGTCTTCTTTGATAAGTGATCTGGGGGGCCCCACTTGACCTTGTGCTAGAAGGTTGATGTCAGGCACCACGTTCACCCTGATCAGTACCATGAGCAGGGTGCGCCTTGGCCTGATGTCCTCCTCAGGTGCTGTTGTTCCAAGCCCCAGGTCAGTGAGTCTCCTTAGTTGGCAGCTTAGTCCCAGTTGCTCCAGCCACTCTGCCCCACCCCAGCCTCCTGCTATAATATGACTGAGTTGAAACAGTAAATTTTCTCACTAAACTTAATAAAAAATAACATTAAAAAGTATATGTAACACATTTTGATATAAGAAGAAATATACTGGTTTTACATATTTGTTTCTTCAGAAAATTTAGCATTTCTATCTTTTTGCTTTCATTAAAAGTGCATTGATGTGATTTTATGTCTAAATTTTTCAAAGGAACAGCTAGTGTAAGGTAAACATATGTTCTGTGGTCTAGCATGGTTTATGTGCTACAAAGTTCAGAATGCCTTCTCAGTTAATCAACAAATATGTAGCTAATGCCATAAAAAGGACAGATCAACAGACATTATTCAATCTGAATAGTGAAAAAAATTATTCCTTAGAGACTTTTAGAGAAATATATATTCTAATAGACACATACTGGAATCTCAGAAAATGAGGAGAAATAGATTAGTGTAGAAAAGCATTTTAGGAGATATTGGCAGTAAAGTCCCCCAATTTGGTGAAAACCCTATGTTTACATACAGAAGAAGTTCCCTGAACCCCAACTAAGAACAACAAAGTGGAAACTATACCCAGACATATTAAAACAAAATTTATGAAAATGGTAGAATACGTTGAACACGTGGGAGGCAAGATGATGTGTTACACTTGGGCAACTGCAGGACGAACAACAGATTTTTTTCTGAGAAGTTGTGGAGGCTAAAGGACAGTGAGTTGGACAGCTTTAAAATGTTACCAAGACTGCTGCCCCTGGATTCTGTGGACAACAGAAATATCAGAATAATGTGCAAAGTCAAATCATTCTCAGATAGAAGGAAACTAAAAGTATCTATTGCTACAATATTTTTTCTAAAAAAGTCCCCGAAGGGACTTCTTAGACTGGAGGAAAATGGTGCTAATGAAAGCAGGGAAAGTCAGGAATAAGAGGATGATAGTATAAGTAGTACACATTTAATATGTAGACAAGACTATTTTTGTCTTAAATTCTTTACAATAATGTGACAGAAAATTGAAAGTTTAATACTATATGATGAGGTTTTATATATGTATTATACTGAAAATTACGAAGAAAAAGAAATAAAGAAGTTTATAAGGTTGAAAGGAGTCCAAATTTTATTCAGTGGTAAAATATCAACTCTAACCAGAACAGTGAAAGTAAACATGTATACACTCAATGATAGGTTTTTCAGCAGCGCAGTAAAGAGACAGGAAGGATAAAAGAAGCCTTTATTAGCTTCAACGATGTTGAAATGGTGAAGGGCAGACAGGTCAGATCATCTGGCCTGAGACAAGGAAAGGCGAGGGTTTTATGGACTTTTGCCAGGGGCGGAGTTTGAGAGGGATGTTTAGAAATATCTGGGGAGCTGATTGAAGTCTTGCCTGTGGTGGTGGGAAGGGTGAAAGGAAATTGCACCCTGGGCTGGGTTGGAGAAGAAGGGGGAGGTGGTCTCTGGGAAGATAAGCTGTTATATTAAGAGCTTCATCCATATTAGATGACCACCGTAATCATTCAACAATTCATATTAGGGCCAGAACCTATCAGTTAATCTCAGGAGAAAACAAAAAATAAAATTAATAGCCAAAATCCGCAAAGGAAATGATGTTATACAAAGATATTCAAATGATCCAAAAGAACACATGATATGTGGGGCAGAGAAATAAAAAAAAGATTAATAGATGCGAGGGCCAGAGCCGGGCCCCGGCGCTGCCGTGGAGTGGGTGTGCTGGACACGCAGGAGGCGCTGGGGTAGAAAGGACCACTGTTAGAAGAGCAGGCCCTTACCAAGGCAGCAGACGGTGGACTTTCTTCACCTTCAGAGCTATGTGTTTGGTTAGGCTCTCAAATAGAATTTTTATGCAACTTGGAAGAAAGTATCACTTCTGGGAGAGATGACTTAGAGAGCTTCCAGCTTGAGACAAGTGTCTTTTTTTTTTTTTCTTAAAGAAATGTCTTGTCCATATTCTGTTCTTACATCAGAAGATGTTAAAGATTGTTTAAAAACAAAGGATGACTGTTTGAAACTTCTGTTATTTTTAAGTACAAACTTCAAGCTTTACAGATATTACAGAAAAAGAAATGTAAAAATTCTCAATTAGATAAAAACAGTGAAATTTATCAGGAAGTTCAAGCTATGTATGATGCCCTTGGTATACTCAAGTCTACCACTCCTGGCATTCTATCTATGCTAACCCAAGCAGAATCAAAGGTGAAGGATATTTTCTCGAAAGTCCAGAAAAATCATGTGGGAAAACCATTGCTGAAAGTTCATTTCAGTCCGGAGCAGGTGACACAACTAGAAAGAATCAATGATGCCCTTTCCTGTGAATATGAATGACGCCGGTGGATGTTACTGAAATGCTTAGATGTGACAGTGAAGTCCTTTGGGTGGTCTGACAGAGCAAAGGGAAAGACAGATATCACAGCATGAATTTACCAGCCTAACCATTATGCTTTGTCACTCAAGACAACCATCACATTGGCACACTTACTTGCTGCTTGTGAAGATCTGTGTAAGGTCATTGGGACAAGTAGTGGCATCAGTGGGGAGAAAACTGCATGTGCCACTAATAAGGTGCTGATGAGGTGGGTCCCTGACAGAGGAGGAAGGCCGAATAAAATTGAACCACTACCCCTGAAATGCCACCTTGGCAAAAGAGACAAGAAGGCAGTGGAAGGGGTGGTTGGGGTGATGAGGGTAGTGGAGGTGGTGGGAGAGGTGGTGGTGGAGGAGGAAGAGGAGGTGACAGGTGGGGGGAGGGGGGAGGGAGATGGGGAGGAGCGGGTGGTGGAGAAGGTGGGGGTAGAGGAAGTTTCCAAGGCAGGGGGAACTATAGTGGGAGGGGAGATTATGGTGGCAGAGGGGTCGATGGTGGGAGAGGAGGGGGCTGTGGAGGAAGAGGTTATGGAGATCCATATGGAGGAGGAGGATGTGGAGGTGGGTTTAGACAATACTAAAATGCAAAAATTATATAGTAGTGCTTACTTTTTGTTAGATACATTAGGCATTGTGTTCTGCATAACATACTTGAATATCATCTTTGAAGTAAACACCATGTTAAATTCCTTGATGATATTGTTCTTAAATTAATATGTACAAAGGTTGTTTTATACTAACCAGTTGATCTCTCAAAGGGATGACTTTTTCCATATTCGGTGTACTGTTGAGCATGTTGTATTTAAAAAAAAAAAAAGATGAACAAAAATTATTTTTAAAAATGTAAATATTTATTACTATCAAAGTTGGAAAATGAAAAGTATTTTATTGTTGTGATTAAATTTAGACTGTTATCTGTATTTTGTTCAGGGTTTAAACACATAAATGACCTTACCTGTGGTAGAAAGGAATATGGACTCTTGCCTCATCTGTATTCCAGAGTATATTATAAATATTCGTTAAGTCTGCTTTGCAAAATAGGGGCAAGATTGATAGTTACATTCAATAGGCAGTTGTCATTTCTTTTTTTAATTTTTCAAGTTCCATAAATGTCTTAATTTTTTCTTTTTTAATTTTTTATTACTTTTAATAAGAAATAGCAATATAGTTTTAAAACATGTTAGTAGTACATTCACAATAATTGACACATTGCATATTGTTGTCCTCATAGAGTAGTTATACAGAGCACAGGGTGTAGACATACTAAATTTCTAATCGATATTGGTAAGGAAAGAAAAAAAAATGATGTCATTTATTTTTTATAGGGTGAAATTCCTCTGATCAGGTTTCTGTTAAAGTTCATTAGTTGAAGCTAAGGTCTTTTTGTTATGAATATTTGATTTGTTTTACACTTAGATTTGAAACCCACATGATTTTGACTGAAAAGTTAAATTAAAAACTGAGGTCAGAATCGAAAGGATAAAATGTATATATCAATTTTATATGATGTTAAAAAATTTTATAAACTGGTCTATCATTTATACTCTCACTTTAGCTAACCAGATATTAAAAGGCAAGCTGAGCTATATCACAATGAGTTAAGGCAGTGGTTTCCAGCTTCAGAAGATCATGGGTCAAGCTAAGGCATCCATTATTAATTCTCATTCACAGTTAGACTTGGGGAGTACAGGGTTGGGGAATGGCTGTATGAGCTTTGGGAATTAAGAGTTGTAAATCTGAATTATGGTGCTAAGCCAGGGTTGGGTTGAAATGCCCTTAGCCATCAAGGACTGACTCACCTTCCATTGTCAAAGGAAGAATGAGATGCTCACCCTCTGCTCACTGTGTTTCATAAGGGCCTAAATGTAAGTAAAATTTGTTTCAAAATTTGTAAAAAAATTAATAAAACAATGAGCTTAAATCCAATCTTATCAATCATTATGTAAAATGTAAGTCATCTAAATAAACCCACTAAGAGACAAAGATTTTCCAGATGAATGAAGAAGTAGGACCCAGACATCAGATATTCATACTTTCCTAATATGCATAGGTCCTTAAAAATGTGACTTAGAAGAAGGTGAAAGAAGCGTATTCACTTGGTGAAGATGGCAACAACTGTGGTCTGAAACATGGCATGGTCCAAACTTCTTGAGCAGATACCACCCTGCCTCTGTTTTGGAAGCACCTTACCTCCTAGCATACTTTGACTCCTGGTCAGACTTTTCCAGGAATCTTGAACCAAATAAGAGCAGAGGCAGTGGTGGGATGGACAGGAGTCATTTTGTACTACAGTAAATCAAATCGAGTTACAACTGATAGTACTTGGTATACATGGCTGATTTTATGCACTGTGAAAAATTCTATGTGTATGAGCATATGTTCAAGTTTCTCTCATGTGATGTTTTTCGTGAGGGTTCCCCTGGAGTTACATTTCTTCATTCATATTTTTTAGTTGGAATGTGTTTTCTGTTTTAAAGAGAATGATTCAATAGCCTCCAACATCACAAGCTTCACTGGTGGCCCACTGCAATTGCAAAACATTTGACTGTATATGTACCTGCTTCCTCTTAGTCCAAAGAGAAGTATATTCTTTTCCCTTTTTTTTTCTAAGCCACATCAATAGGGAGGTGGGTCATGCCCACACACTGTACTCTGTACAATGATTGTGAGGACAATATGCAGTATGTCAACTTTCAAAGAAAAGAAAGGGGAAAAGAAAAAAAAGTAATGTTGATTTAGAAAGGTTAATGTTTAATTGTTTAATCTATCTTATATACCTATATGTATTAATCTAAAGTGATCTGATGATGAAAATATGTAATATAACCATTGTTAAATTTAAACAATAAAAAATTGAAACTCAAAAAAAGAATGAAAAATAATAATAGATAAGACACTAGAAATGATACACAATTTAAAAAGAAACCAAGATGATAGATATTTAACTATGGTTGTTGTATTGCACATTATTTTCAATGTAGTTGCTCAGATTGCTAGATATAAGAACATAAAAGTGGTCAAAACAAAAAATTTTATGCATTCAATTAACTCTTCAAAAACTGATGCAAATTAGTAGTACAATCATCTTACCTATCTAGCATATATACTTGCAAGATTTTCCCTTCCTTTTTTATCTTTCTTTTCTCCTTTCCTCCATCCCAAGTTTTCATTCCCTTTGAGCAGTTTCTTTCCCCATTACCTTTCAGATTTTATCTACTCTTTCAGGTTATCTTTCTTTTCTCCTTTCCTCCATCCCAAGTTTTCATTCCTTTTGAGCAGTTTCTTTCCCCATTACCTTTCAGATTTTATCTACTCTTTCAGGTTCTTATACTAGGGAGACAATACAAGGTTTGCACATGTGAGTCTGGTTGATTTCCTGTAGGAAGTCTCTAGTTGCATCCATGGAGCATGCTTACTTGCTTGTTGTGAGTAGGTGCCACAGCATCACTGTAGGCTGCTAACCTACATGACAGGCACAGCTTCACAGTTGGATTGCATACCAGGTGGTGATACAGTCAACCTGTGCTTATCTGCTGGAGATTTGACACAAAAACCTCAAAACTCATTCTAGACACCCTCATAAATACATATTAATGGAATGTTTTATTCCTACACATTATTGGAATGAAGGGTGGGCTAAAATGAAACATTTCATTTTCAGGATACTTCTTTAGAATGATTTATTAGTTAAGCCATCGTGCATGAATACAAATTTTCTCCAACAGATTCCACTATAGCCCACTAGGTAAACAAAACACTTGGTGAAGCAACTGATGTTCATATGCATAGGCTGGGGATTAACTTGTTTTTATAAATTTACTGCTTAGTGGACAAACCACAGCTCTGGCTCATTCTAGACACAAAATTTACGAAGAGTCTAGCAAGGAACTTGAGAGATTGCCTTTTTAATAAAGATGGTAGGATAGGGAAGACTCTCAGGTGGGAGAAGTATGGAATGCCTATTTCGTGTCTTGATGGTAGAGGAAGGTGGGCACATCGAATGATGGGGGTGACCTCATGGACTGATCAGTTCGGACTATGACATTGGGATACGCTTTGTGCTTGTGTTGGGTCTTCATGGCCTTGTTTCTTTCTCTAATTCCCTGCTAATGCTTTATGAAGCACTAAGGTTCTGTTGTTGGTGGTTGTTATGGTTTATGTCTAGTTGTCCCCCCAAAGCCTTATGCAATCATGGAGCAGGAACTTCTATAGATTGAGACTTGACTCATGAGTCACTGGGATTATGTTTTAGTACTGATGAGATTATGGGTCTGAATACTGCTGGGAATTATAGATGTAGCCTGAGGCAGATAGGCTAAGGCAGAGAGCCTCCTGTAATATAAAGAGAGACCAAGAGACAGACTCATGCTGTTGCTCTGCTGCCCTGATTGGTTGGCTGCTTCTGTCACCATTTTGTTGCTGTTCCACCACCATGACCTGGATGTTCTCTGCCCTGTTCCACTCAGTCTTGGGCCCACCTAATATGGACTGAAACTTCCACAAACTGTGAGCTAAATAAACCTTTCCTTCCTTCATTTTGAGTGTTGGGTATTTGTCCCAGCAACGAGTAAAAAGTAACTAAGACAATGGTGTTGTCAAGCAGTATGATATAGTTGAGAGCAGACTCACTGCTCAGGAATGGACAGTGAGAGGTTTGTAAATCAGAAACTGCCTTATATTATTTGAATTCAGAAAAAAAAAAAAAACACACTTACTACAACTACTTAATAGCTTCCTGGTGAAAGGTATCAAATACTTTATCGTCTTAGCTTTTCATTCCCGTCATTCATAAAATAAAGGTCATTATATTGCAGCCAGAGCGTTTCTTGACATCTACCACATGCTTAGGTTTTTGTTAATTTTTACAACTATGAAGGCATTGTTTTCATCTTAAATTCAATGAGACTGAAACTGCTTTAAGTGGATTTCTAGCTCCCTATATGACTAAAGACTTTTTTAAACATAAAGCCTAATTAATTCAGTCCCCAGACTAAAAGCTCAGTGTGGATGGTTTCCAAGGAGTTGCTTGCTATATAGGACTTGGCTTTCCTCCAACCATTTGGAGTCAGAGCAAACTGTTCATTAAATACACTTAATGGATCAGGAAATTAGTGAAATGAAATAATATCTATTGCTGCCCAATCTCTAAGAGTATTTCATTTTTAACTAAGCATAGAAAGTAGCCTGTTATTTTATAACACTTTTATTACTCAAACAACATATGTTTATAGCAGAAAAATAGATGAGTATAGATAAGCAAAAAGAAATAATTAAAAGTCAGCTTCAATATTTAAAGATAATTATGATTAACATTTGGATATATATCCTTCAAATTTGTTTATATATGTAATTTAGATTGGATCATACTGTTAATATTCTGTAATATAATTTTTAGACTTAATGAATTGATTAAAATTTTCTCTGCCAGACATAAATTTATAATTTTTAAGTACTACATAGTTATAATTATATATTTCTATTCATTTAATTGGATCCATTATTGATAAACATTTTTAATACATATTTCCAGTTGGAGATATTTATAAGTGTATTGCAGAAAACACTAAAACTAATTTTGATTCATACTAATGATTATTTCTCTGGTAAAAATTGCTGAAATGTACTTTGTCAAAGAGTTTACATATCTTATGGATCTTTATGTATATTGCCAAATTGTCATTTGAGGAGTCACATCAGTTATACTTGTAAGAATTCACCATTGTATAAGAATACTCATTTATAGGCCAACAAGATAGCTCAGGGGACTAAGAGCTTGCTAAGATAAGTGCAGAGACCAGGGTTGGATCTCGAGCACCACATGCTGCAGCAGCCCCACCCCTGGGCACCCAGAGCCTGGGCGTGGTGGCACATGCCTGTAATCTCAGTTCTGGAAAGGCTGAAAATAGGAGGATCACTGTGAATCCAAGCTGTGTAGTGAGACCCTGTACCAAATACACTAAAAAAAAAGAATACTCATTTATGATCTTGGCAGCCTTATGTATTATTACTTTAAATTTTCTTGCCAATTCTGACAGGTTAAAATAAGTGTTTTATAGTTTCAATTAAATTTCTTTGGTTCCCGATGAGCCTAAGTCATAATCTTTATGATTATTTGACAATTGGACTTACTTTTTGGCAAATTGCAAATGTTTCTGCCATGAAGATTTCTTGACCTTTTTATGCACAATAGTTTCCAGAGTATTTTCACTCAAAATAGGGAGTACCTGCATCTCTGGGGAGGGGCTGCCCTCATGATGCCACAAACCACTTTCCTTCTCTTCTAGTGACCTTTTTTAAATAATGGCCAGGGGGAGCACAGGCCCTTGTGTCCTGAGATGGATAGCTCTGGAATGTAACTTAACTTCTTGCTTATCTCTGAGACTCCATCCTGTGTCGTTTTGACTTGATATAGCTTAGCCTCCCTTCCTTACAACTCTCTTTCTCCTGACAATAATTACTAATAAATCATGTTCACACAAAGTCTCTTGTTGGACCTGCTGCTTGGAAACAGACCCTTACACACATATATCAATAGATGGAATTTCTATGTTAGGAGAGTTTCCTTTATCCTGTGAAGTCTAATGGTTAATAACATCTGCAGTAATTAATATTTTGAGATTACACTATGAATCTACCACTATAATAAGCACTTCTTCATGCAATATGTCACCTAATCTGCATATTATATAGTATAATCTTGTTCCTCTGACAGGGAAACTAAACTTAATTCTGTTCCATAGATTATCAGGGGTCAAAATATCCTATAGTTCAAACCCAGGGCTTCATGCAACATACTAGCCAAACCTGTAACCTTGTTGTATTCAGAAAGACTGAAAGATTTCTACACAGGTTCAGAAACTATCCTAGAAGTACAGGCTTTTCAGGTCTCCCGAGTATTCTTGCTTACAGTGCAAGGAGCATGTAAGGCAGTGTGCCGCCCAGTATTGTTTGATAATTTTCATATATATACACATTACCTTGACCTATTCCCCTTGTTTTCATATCAGTGCGTTTGTAGGTTAAAAATATAATATTTCCTGTTGGACAGAATATCAAGGTTGAAACATATTTGAGTGGTGTAGAACATGGGTCACTCAAAGTAGGAGGGATTTATTTTGGACCCTGGTTCATAGTGGAAGGGTCTGACAGAGAAAACCTGCTCTCCACATGGCAGCCAGGAAGCAGAGAGAGGAGAGGCTGGAGAGGGAGTCATACCCTTTAGGGGCCCCTCCCCCAGTGACCATCCTCTCATCAGGCCTCTGCTTCCTAACAGTACTTTTAGCTATAGCACTGTATGGTCCAATCACCTTCTTTCCAGAAGATGATAATTGCAGAGAAGATTCTATATCTAAGTCACAGCAGTGGCACAAATCATTCTCTTTTCCTGGAATAACCATTACCCTGATGCCAAAACCAGAGAAAGACTCAAGTAATAAAGGGAAATACAAGATAATGAATATAGATACAAAATTCTGAATAAGACACTGGCAAACAGAATGCAGCAAATTGTTAAGAAGTTTATGCATCCTGACCAAGTTGGATTCATCCCAGGGATGCGAGGATGGTTTAACATACACAAATCAGGAAATTTAATACACCATGCTAACAGAGCCAAAGACAAAATCCCTATGATCGTCTCAAGAAATGTGGAAAAAGCTTGTGACAAATCCAAGCCCCTATTCATGATATGACACTCTACATAGAAGACCCCAGGAACTCCACCAAATGACTTCTAGAATTAATAAGCAAATTGTGTAATGTAGCTGGGTACAAAGTTAACACACAAATGTCAACAGCTTTCCTGTACACAAATAAAACAACTCACTAAGAAGAAATTAGGGAAACAACACTTTTCACAATGCCACTAAAAAAATGAAATACCTAGGAATCAATCTAATGAAGGAAGGAAGAGACCTCTACATTGAGAACTACATCTACATTAAAATCTGAAAAGGGACCCTAAAGTAGATATCAGAAAATGAAAATATATCCCTTGTTCTTGGGTAAGAAGAACCAATATAGTAAAAATGCCCATACTTTAATGCAATTCTGGTCAAAATCACAATAGTGTATTTAAAGAATTGGAGAAAATAATCCTAAAATTCATTTGGGACCAGAAGAGACCTGTAATAGCAAAGACAACTCTAAGCAACAAAGGAAAGGCAGGGAACACCACAATCCCTGAGTTAAAATTATACTGTAATTCTACTGTCATAAAAACAGTGTGGCACTGGCAAAAAAGACTCAGTGATCAATGGAACAGATGAGAAGATGTAGAAATAACTTCAGACACACTCAGCCACGTTGTCTTTGACAAGGGTGCCAAGCACATTCAATGGAAGTAAGTTTTCCTCTTTAATACATGGTACTGAAAAACCTGGTTTTGCACATGCCTGATGATTAAAATGTAACTTACATTTTTTTTGCCATGCACTAAATTAAATTCAAAAAGGACGAAATGTCTAAATATTAAAATGAAAACATTACATCTGTTGGAAGAAAGTATAAGTGAAACACTTGAAGACATTGGTATTGGCAAAGGATTTGTGAAAAAGCCCCAATTTCACAGGAACAAATTATTACAAAAAAATCAACTGGTATCTCATCTTATTGAAAAGCTTTTCAGGAGACAACCTGCTCATGACACCTCTCCTATTCTTCTCTCAGACAGGAGTTTTCTTGCCCCTAATAAAGCTATTCTTCTCACAAAAAAAGATTTTTCATAGAAAGAGAAACCACCAACAGAGTGAAGGCACAACCCATAGTATGAGAAAAAATTTAGGCCACTGTTCCTCAGGAAAAGGATTACTATCTAGAATTTATAAAAACTGAAAAAAAAAAATCAGGTCTCCCAAATTTAGAAACAATCCAAAAAGATGAATATATACTTCTCAGATGAAATACAAATGGCAAGTAAACATATGAAAAAAAATGGTCAGTATCATTGGTCATTTAGAAAATGCATATTAAAACAACACTGAGATTCAATCTCCTCCCAGAAAGAATACCTATTATCAAGACAGCAAACAACAACAGGTGCTGGAGCGGCTGCAGGGGAAATGAACTCTTCTCCACTGTTGATGGGAGTGTAGACTGGTACAATCACTAAGGCAATTCGTGTAGAGATTCCTCAAAAAGCTGTGATTGGAGGTCTCATTCAACTCATATTCCCCTCCTGAGTATTATTCCAGAATAACTGAGAACATCGTACCACAGCAACATATATCCATACATGTTTATAGCAGCACAATTTGTCATAACCAGATCTTGGAAACCAAGCAAATACCCACCAACTGAGGAATGATTAAAGAACATGTGAAATTTTTACACAATGAAATATTACTCAGCTATCAAAAAGATAAAATTTAGACTTTCATTGATAAATGGATGTATAGTATTATGTGAAATAATGTGAAGAGACCATAATGTTAAGTGAAATAAATCAGAGTGGTATCTGCAAACATATTATTGACTCATTAGTTTAAGAATATGAAAGAGTAAATAACATTTGAAAGGCACGATAGATACTGTGAAAGGGAAAGAATGTGTTTAAAGGGAAGGAAATGCTGGGATGAGAAGGACAGGGGTGGGAGGAGGAGATATATTTATGTATGTATTCAAGATGGCTTGCACAATTGTAATGGTTATTTCTTTTTTTCTTTTTTATTGTCTTTTTGAGACAGGGTCTCACTATGCAGTTCAGACTGACCTTGAGCTCACTTTTGTAGCTCAGGCTGGTCTCAAATTCACACTAATCCTCCTGCTTCAGTCTGTGCTGGGATTACAGGCGTGAGCCACCATGCCCAGCTGTAATGGTTATTCCTGCTGGTCTACTGAAGTGAGAACTTAAGGCTTAAAATTTTTGTATCTTCTATTAGTTTAAAATTTCTTATGACTTCTTTTTCTAATTTTACATGAATATATCTGGTAGTCTAAGCAACTAATTTGAAGATGGCACCTTGCAATTCAACAAGCGTTGTTGTGTTATTTTGTTTAGTGAAATTCTGTATCACTACTGATGTTTTATTATTATTTTGTATTCTCTTTAAAAATGAAAAAAGAAATAAAGAGAAAAAGAAGTGAGATCTCACTGGTCACTCAAGAGATGCAAATTAAAACAACACTGAAATTTCATCACACTCCATAGTGGCTTTCATCAAGAAATTAATCAATTACAAATGTTGGAAGAGTTTTAGGTGAAAAGGAACACTTTTCTACTGTTGGTGGAGTGTGTACTGGTGCAATCATTATGGAAATCAGTGTGGAGAGTCCTCAGAAAATTAAATGTAGAGATTTCATTCCACTCCGCTGTTCTTCTGGGAGCCGAGCCTTTTTGCTTCTGCCGGTCATCTGTCTTCTGCCATTGGCTGAGTTACAACTAAGAAAGATGCTAGCTCCTGGGATTTTAGGCTCTTCTTAGAAGATGAAATAGTACCAGGAACTACCATGTAGTTCTTTGGTGAAGGTTTCCTGAAGATACTGATCACTGGAGGTAGACAGTACAGAAGCTGAGGGAGAGATTCACAGTGTTGGATTGGAGATTTGCATGATTTCAACAGCATCTGCCACAGCGGGGCTGCAAACAGGATTCTAGCACCCTGGCCACAGCATAACTGACAGGAATATTTGATTGCTTTCTTTGCTAAAATATATGTAACAGTCAGCAGCAGTCTGGGGGATAGTTAAAGCTCCTGGAAGGTTAAGAGTGCTAATAGAAGACTGAAATATGCCAAGGGTCAGAGACACACTGGAGAACCTCCAGTTCAATTGTAAGATACTGTCAGTTGCTCTCTGGGTCTCTGGAGGCACAAATGTAAAAGAGACTTCTGTCATCTGGACCTAGAATTTCCAAACAGACAATGGTCAGTACAGGGTGAGGAGGCCGAGTATTGACAGAGTGTCTATTAAGTGGACCATTAAGAAAGAAGGAGCAGATAACACTGCCCACAAAGCTCTGCAAATAGTCATTACAGAAATTCAGAATATCTCTTAGCTTATAATGGAAATGCTGTGACTACAGCCCAGAGTAAATATCTACAGGCTCCAAAGCATTTATCTTGTAGCTCTAATGTGAGTCTAATCTTTAAAACTCTATGGGATGAGCACTCGGGAGGCTGAGACAGGAGGATCGGTGCGAGTTCGAGACCAGCCTGGGCTACAAAAGTGAGCTCAAGGCTGGCCTGAACTGCATAGCGAGACCCTGTCTCAAAAAGACAAAAAAAAAAAAAAAAAAAAAAAACTCTATGGGATGTACATATTCCCTGTCAGAATGTTTGCTATCTATCATCTGTCTGTCTGTCTGTCTGTCTGTCTGTCTGTCTGTCTGTCTGTCTGTCTGTCTGTCTATTCATCTATCTATAATCTATCTTCTCTTTTAGTGCATCATAGTATTTCATTTTATGATTATGCTATCGATAACTTCTCCCTTTGCTTCAAGTACAGTTTTTTGTTGACACGAATAACTTTGTAATGGAAAGATAGATAGTCATCCTAGTGTCCTGGTGCATATGTAGAATTTCTAGATGACATAGTTTTAAAAATAGGTGGCAAGCTTCTAGGCTTACATGTCTTTAATTTTACTCTGTGTTACAAAATAGTTTGTTCAATACTCGATCCCGTTTGGATAGGTAAGGCTCTTGACCTTGTGAAATTTACAATCTTAGAAATGTGTCCAGAGAAGGATGAGAAACTTACAAGTCTTATTTCTGTTCATTCTTAATGATTCTGGTGTTGCCACATGGATTGCTTAAATAATCTCTGCATTGTTTTACTTCATTTTCTCTAATTTTGAACAATATCTAAATTTATCTGGTATATACGAATTTTATTAATTTAATTGCATGAATACATTTTATTAATTTTAAAAGGAAGTCCCATTTTAGAGCATATAGGTTCTGACAGGATTATAAAAGACTCACTTGCATACATCTAATTGTAGCAAGGAAGAGATATTTTTATAATAGGTAGTTTAAAACAGCTTGATCAGCATTCACCATATGTGGTTTTCTTGGACAGTTGGCATCATGAGTAACTGATAAAGATAAGCAACAAGATTTTCAAGGTAGAGACATAATTTAGGAAATTAATTTCTAAAGACAATGATCTACAAGATGGTTCCCTTTGGATTAGGTGATTTCCATTGTCAAATAAGTTGTTCTACTTAATTATATAAATTATTTGCAAATGTTTTCTGCTTTGAACATGCATACAGTATTTGTAACTAGGTAGCTTTATTGAGTGTTGCACACAGTTTGGGTGTGCAGTCCACTGTATCCGTTGCAGAAGTGTTATTAAATGTATCCTAATAGAGCATGGAGAAGTGTTTTGAAGTGTTATCCATCAAACTCAGCCTAGAAAGGATTTCCTTATTGAACCCTGGGTAGAATGCCATCCAAAGTCACTTAACTAGCGTACAGAGAAACTTTAATTTAGTCTACTTTAAACAAATGGGCTAATAAAATAATGGGACTCATTGAGTAGCCTAGAATGCTATTCATGTCTTATCAAATGCAGTTTTATGATTTAGTAGAATTTTTTATGCCAATATTAAACTGATGGATTACAGCAATTACAAAAGCAGTGATCATAAAATACAGCAGTGTGTTTTTAATGAATTCGTACATGCCTCTCCAGTATGGCTTTATTCCATATAGCTATTACACTGTGTTAGGTAATATAAACATTTCTTGGAATTTTTAAAGATTATACCCCCATTAGAGCTACAAGACAGTTGACTTGGAGCATACAGATATCTCCTCTGGTCTTTGATCATGGTGTTTCCATTACAAGCTAAAAGATACTCTGAATTTCCTCAATCATCATTTGGTCAGTAGTTAAATTTATTATTAATATTAGTTTAAAAATAAATATCGAATTATAGATTTTATGCAAAACATATTTTGCTAAAACTGGGTATACATAAAGTGTAAACTAGGTCACATGCATGTGAAATTTATAACAGAGGTTACCTTTGGAATGGGAGAATGAGACATGGTTGTTTGGAAAAGAATGGGGGATTCATCTTATCTTAGGACTTCTAAAACATATGAATTATAAATGATAACAATAATATGATTTGTTTCTCCAAATGGCAGTTATATTTGTTTTTATTATCCTTTGCATGATCCTGAAGTCTTAACATTTCATAAGGAAATAATCAACACGAAAGTAATAGTTACCATCAGCAGAAAAATGGACATGAATGAGGAATTCCTAACCTTTCATTTATAAATGCAAATTAAATAATCAGGAATTTTACATGTAAGACTGCCAGAGAATAAAATGTATAATATCATTGATGACTTTAGAAACTACAGTGAAATGTGATGTCTTGAATACAGTTCAGATGAGAGGAAGTTGTTACTCTATAGTATTTCCTTAAGGGAGAGTGGGAACATTAATGAGAAATAGATGTATAGACAGTTAACACTGAAGTCATATTGATCTAGCAGGTCTTTTGGAAATTTATGCTTGAAAATACAAAAAATATGCTGAGAAATGTATTTGTCATATGAAGGTCTGATAGAAAAATACACAAAATGTTTGTTTTTGAAAGTGCTACAATAAAGTACGCATTGCTATTAATCTCCTTCAAAACACTCCCTTGCTTCACACATACTCGACCCTCTTTCTGAGGCACTTCTGGGGTTCTTCTTAAGGGAGTGTTTCCAGTTGCACTCTTGTGGCTGTTTTGATGTTCTGAACTGGCCCATAACATCTGTCTTTCATGGTCATGGTCATTTTGCCCTAGGACGAGAGCCAGAAGTTGCATGGGGCCAGATTCAGGGACAAGGTGAATTAGGACACAATAACCTTCCTAGGCTTGGCATTCACTGTACTTTTTGTTACAGCTTTTAAAGACATTCACGAAGGAGCACTTTTAGAACTGCTTCAGAAAATATTAAGAATAAAGGAAAAAGTGTGTTTAAAGCAAAAGGGAATATTTTGGGGAGAATTAATATCAATGTGTCTTATACTGTAATACTTTTTTATTTGTATATACACTTTTTTTGCTTGACTTATCTTCTGTTTTTGTTCTATTCTTTTTTGAAACGGGGTCTTGCTATGAAATTCAGCTTGAACTCATTATGTAGCCCACGCTGGCCTCAAACTCACAGTGATCCTCCTGCCTTAGCCTCTCAAATACTGGGACTACAGGCATATGCCACCATAGCTGGTCTCTCACCTGTGTTCACTAAACAATCCTGAAATGTTTGGCAGGAAGGTGAATGCTTAGATATTTAGGGAAATTTATCAAACGATAAAAAATTGTCAAATGTCTGTCTAAAGGAAGGAGAATGGGCAATACAAATCTGAGGAAAGATGAAGTTTACGTTGTATGTATTTTTTATCCAGCCTAGCTTTTAAAATGAAATCTATGCAGTTTTTTTAAAAAATCAGTTTTATTAATATGTAATGTGCATATCATAAATTTAACCCTTTATAAAGGTACAATTTGGTTTAATAGATCCTTCTGATCCTCTTTCTTAATGGTGCACTAACTAGATGCTCTGTCAGTACTCGGCCTCTTCACCCTGTACTGACATCTGACATTGCACAGAGTTATGCAATATCTTTTCTATTACATACAGAATATTTTCAATAATCTAAAGGAAACCTTATACCCATAAACTGTTAACTCCATACTTTCCTGCCCAGCAATCAGCAACAATGAACTTACTTTCTATCTCTGCACATTTGTCTGTGCTGAATCTTTCATATAAATGAAATTATATAATGTGTTATCTAGATTCTTCGTGTAATGTTTTCAAGAGTTTGTCCAAGTTTTAGCATGTTGAAGCAGCTCATTCTTTTGTGTGCCTCTGTAATATTTCATTGAATAAATAGACCCCATTTAACAGCGTTCCTTTGTCAAGATGATGGATGTTTGCATCATTTCCACTGTTTGATTATAGCAAATAACTCCATTGTGAATATTTATGGATATTTTTTGTGTAAGCATATGTTTTTTATTCTCTTAAATATCTACTGGAGCAGTAGAATTGCTGGTTTATCACTTTTTGTCTTTTAAAACCCTTCCTTCTCTCTCTCTTTCTTTCTTTCTTTCTTTCCTTCTTTTTCTATCTGATACAGAGTCTTGCTATGCAGCTCACTCTCTGCCTGTCTCAGCCTCCTCAGTGCTGGGAATACAGGTGTGTGCCACCACATCTGGCTTCAATGGCTAGTATGGCACCATGTCATGCGGTACTAGGGATTAAACCTGGGTTCTTGCACTTGCCAGGCAGGCTTTTAGACCACTGAACTATTTCTCCATTCTAGAATTTCTGGTTCATAGGTTTCTGTATGTTTAACATTTGAGGAACTTTCTGTTTTTAGAAAAGGCCGCACAATTTTACATTGCTACCAAAAAGTAGTATGGGGATTCTATTTTCTCCAAAATCTCTGGAACACTTGTTTTTGTCTGTGTGCTTTTTGATATAACCATATCATTGAGTGTGAACTGTTTTTTCACTATGACTGTGACTTCCCTTTCCCTGATAGCTAATGATGTTGATCATCTTTTCATGCACTTGTTGATAACTTATAAACCTTTTTGATGGAATAGCTGCTTAGAACCTTAGCTCATTTTAAAACTGAATTGTCTTTTTATTGTTGATCTGCAAGAGATTGTATATATCTTAAATATATTTCTTGTCAGATAGATGCTTTGAAAGTATTTCTTTCACATATTGTAGTTCGACTTTTCATATTGTGATGGCATGTTTTGAAAAATAAATTTTAATTTCAGTGAGGTCCTATATAACTTATCTTTTTCTCTTGTTGATGTCATATCTGAAAAGATTTGCCTAGGCAGTGTGTGGTGACCCACACACCCCTGTAATTCTAGCATTCTGGTAGAATGAGGCAAGAGTGTGATAGGTACAATCCTAGCCTAGGCCTCTTGTGACTTAGTGAGATCCTGTCTCAAAATTTAAAAAGTCCCAGGGATGTAGCCCAATGGGAAGGTCCTGCATACTATAAAGAAGAAGAAGGAGCAGAAAAATATTTTTCTACCAATGATTACTACTGCTGTATTTCCTCTAAGAATTTTAGTTCTTAGTTTGATTCTATCTTCTACTTTGAGTTAATTTTTTAATGCTGTCTGAAGAAGCAGTCTAACTTCATCTGTTTGCTGCTGTATATCTAGTTGTTCAGTTCTATATGTGGAAAGACTATTCCTTCTCCTGATGAAGAGTTTGGAAATTTTGAAAAAGTCATTCGACCAAGCTGAGTTCATTGCACACACCTGTAAGTACACTTACTCAGGATGCTGGGGCAGGAGGATTCCAAGTTCAAGATCAATCTGGACAAATTAGTTTTAGAGCTGTTTGAAAATAAAATCAAAAGAGACAATAAAACCAAAAGTGCTGCAAAGCACTCCATGGTAGAGTGCTTCTCTAGAATGTGTGAGGCCTCAAATCCATTTCCTAGTACTACAAAAAGAAAAATTATATTGTTTTTCATTATGAGTCCATTAACATGACTTTATGATTTCTCTAAATGTTCTACTTGGCTAGATAATCTTTTTTCTTTTTCCTTGAGACCTGGGATTGAACTCGGCACCCTTCACATTGTTTTCCTTCTGCACTTCAATGTGTATCCCACTGTCTTCAGGGCTGCATGCTTTCTCAGAATTTAACTATTTTTTGTTAAGCATGCCTTGAATGCTTGAGTCTTTTCTTTTTTGTTTCCTTCCAGATTCTGTCTCGCATTTTTTTTTAAATTAGCAAATTGACTCTGGTATGTGTAGGTATGAGTCTCTTTCAGTTTATTCTATGTAGAGTTGACGTTAGTTTACTGCATGGTGATAGACCTGGATCTAGTTTTAGGTTTCAGCACGTGGAGAGACAATTTTTCCAATACCATTTGTTAAAGAGGCTATCTTTCTTCCAGTGAACATATTTGTCACCTCGGTCAAAGATAAGCTATCTAGATGTGTTTGTAATTCCATATGCATCTTCTAATCTGCTCCATAGATCCTCAGGTTTAATTTTTTGCCAGTACCATGCAGATTTTATCACAGCTGCTTTGTAGTATGATTTCAACTCAGAAATTCTAATACCTCTTGCTTTGCCTTTGTTGGTCAGGATTACCTTTGCTATTCTAGGTCTTTTCTGATATCAAATAATTTTAGGAATTTTTTCTTTAGATCTGTAAGTTATGTTGATGGTATTTTGATAGTGATTGCATTAAATCTGTAGAACAATTTTGAGAGTATGGCCATTTTCACAATGTTGGTTCTTCCCATTTAGGAACATGTGATCCTCTCTGATCTCTTTTCTCAGAATATTGTCATGTTCCTTGTATAGAACTTTTACTTCCTTTTTTAGATTAACTCCTAAGTATTTCATTTTTGAATGCTATTGTGAAGGGTACTGTTTCTGTAATTTCTCTTTCATGAGTTTGTTACTGTTGTAGAGGAATGCTGTTGATTTTTGGGTGTTGATTTTGTATCCTTTTACACTACTGAATTTTTAAATTAATTCTAGGAGCTTCTTGGTGGAGTTTTTTTGGGTCTTCCAAGTACAGCATCATGTCATCTGCAAATAATGATAGTTTAACTTTCTTTTTACCTGTTCTTATCAAGTTTATTTCTCTCTCTTGTCTAGTGGCTCTGCATAATGTTTCTAGAACTATATTGAATAGCAGTGCTTGTAATGGACAGTCTTGTATTGTACTTGATTAGAGTGTAAAAGCTTTCAGTTTTTCTCCATTTGGAATGATGTTGGCTGTTGGTTTGTCATAGATGACTCTTATCAGATTGAGTAATAGGCCTTTTATTCCAATTTTTTGTAGGACTTTGATCATGAATGAGTGTTGTACTTGGACAAAAGCTTTTTCTGTGTCTACTGAGAGAATCATGTGTTTTTGGCTCTATTGATAAAGTATGTTATATTTATAGATTTGAATATACTAAACCATCCTTGTATCCCAGGGAATGATTTTGGGAGTATTTATTCCTTTTCAGTTTCATTGAAGAGTTCAAGGAATTTTGGGATTAAATCTTCTCTAAATTTCTTTTAGAATTTAGCTGTGAATCCATCAGGACCTGGGCTTTTCTTACTCAGTAAGTTATTTTTATTACATTTTCAATTTCATTGGCTGATATTGGGTTATTCACAGTTTTTATATTTTCTTGATTTAGTTTTGGTAGTGTGTACCTATCCAAGAAGTTGTGCATTTCTTTTGTGCTTTCCATTCTGTGAGAGTAGTTTTTCATAGTAGCTATTGATAATCTTCTGTGTTTCTCCAGGATCTGTAGTAGATTCACCATTTTCATTTCTCATTGTTTGAATTTGCATTTTTCCTTCCCTCTTTTTGATGAAATTCCGTAGGGCTTTATCAATTTTACTTAATCTTTCAAAGAAAAAGCTCTTTGATTAATTAATTCTTTGTATTGTTTCCTTTGCTTCAGTTGCATTTATTTCTACTCTAGTCTTTATAATTTTCTTGCTGGCTTTGGGCTTTGGGCTTGGTTTGCTCTTCTTTTTCTGGAAGCTCAGGGTGAAGCATGATGGTGTTTATTTGTTCTTGTTCCATTTTTCTAATGTGTACATTCATTATTCTCATCTTCCCTCTTTCACTGCATTCCACAAATTCTGGTTAAGTTGTTTGAATTTTCATTCACTTGTAGGTATTGTTTAATTCCTTGTTTAATTTCATGTGTAATCCTGGTTGCTGAGGTGACTACTATTTAATTTCCACGTCTTTATGGTTTTTTTGTGCTGTCTTTTTTCTTTAATTTCCAGGTTCAGTGTACTGTGGTCTGATAATATACATGGGACAACTTCTGTTTTCTTGCATTTACTTAAGCATAATCCATGGACTAGTATGTGGTCTATTTTAGAGAATGTCCTGTGTGCAGCTGAAAAGAATGCATTCAGATGCTGTTGGGTGGAGCACTGTTAATGTCCACTAAGTCCATTTCTTCAGAGGTTTGCTTCAGCTCTGCTACCTCGTCATTAGTTTTTTGCCTTCTTGACCTGTCTTTTGAGATAAGAGGGTATTAAGGTCCCCTGTTATGACTGTGTTATTACTTATTAAATTTTTCACATCCTTTAAAATTTGTTTTATATAGTTGGGGCTCCCATATTTGTGCATGCATATTTGTGACATTTCTTTCTCTTGAAGTTTTCCCCTAACTACTTTGTGGTGATCTTCCTTATCACATTTGATCATTTTTGGTTTTGAAGTTTGAAGTTCACATTATCTGAGAACAGGATAACTACCCCTGCTTTTTTTTCTGAGTTCCTGGAGCATGTAGTATTATTTGTTAGCCTTTCACTCTCAGCCTCTAAATTTCCCTCTGGGTTAAATATAGTTCTTGCATACAACACATTGCTGTATTTTATTTCTTGATCCATTCTGCCAACCTTTCTTTTAACTGATGAATTAGATCATTTACATTGATGGTTACAATTGATATGCACTGGCTTATGTGTGTCATGTTATCTTTCTGCTGCCAGTTCCCTTCTTTTCTTTTGTTTAATTGTTTGCCCCGTGTGTTGGTTTTTTTCTGTTTCTGGTCTTGGAGTTGTGGCCATTTTGATCCCTAATGTTTTGTTAGTACTGTGTAGTACTGGTTTCCTCATCATGAAATTCTTTAGCTGTTCCTTGCATGGAAATATTTTACTTCTTCATTAAACTTGAGAGTTTTGCTGGGTGTATCAGGCTGGGTTGGAATTTGTTTTCTTGTAGGACCTGGAACACTTTGCTCCATTCTCTTCTTGACTTGATAGTTTGTGAGGAGAAATTTGCTGTTATTTTGATGGGTCTTCCTTCAACTGATCTGTTTCTTTTCTCTAGTGGCTTTTAGTATGTTCTTGTGCTGAATTTCTGGGAACTTTATTATATGTCTGGGTGTAGATTTAATTGAGTTGATAGGTTTTCAAGTTCTATCTGCCTTAGTTATTTGAATGTCAGGTTGTTTCCCCATATTTGGGAAGTTTTTTGCTATTACTTATGCCTGTATTATTTTCATGTCATTTGTGTTGGCTCCCTTTTTTCTCATTGATGCTTATTAGTCTTATGTTGTCCATGTTTTCATAGTCTTGGAGCTGTTGAGTTATTAATTCCTGGATATATGTTGTTTTTATGAGATCTTTTTTACCTATTCACTAGGTGCAATGTTGTTTTCAGGTCTGATAGAGTATCTTTGCTTTCACAGAAACAATTTTGCCAACTTGTTATGGAGCTTCTAATTTCCTATATATTTCCTTGAATTTACTTGGTACATTGTATTTCTTTCCTATATTGATTGTTCAAAGTTTCCATCATTTTTTGTTCTCTATTTTTTATCAGTGTCTTCTTTAGAAATGCTTAGAGTTATTTCTCCTCTATTTTCTATCAGTGTATTCTTTAGAAATGTTTAATATTTCTTTCATTATAGTTATAGTTTCATTATAGCTATTTTTTTTAACCTGGGAGACTATTTCTAATCTGATTTCCTCTAATCCCTTCTGCAATTGTTTCTTTACTTCAGTTGCTATTATTTCAAAGATTTTAGTTCTGTGACTTCTAATTTCTTCTGTGCCGATGTCTTCTGTATTTGTCCTGGATAGGCTCAGGGTCTGAGATTGCATTTTGGTCCTTCATTTTGTCATTTTCTATTTCACAGAGAACTCTTTATTTTGATTTCTGTGATAGTATTTTTTATGTGAAAGTTTTATAGTAGGTAGTTGTATCAGTGCTATTAGGACCTCCCTGTAAAGAGTCTGCTCTTTACATATCTTCTGTGTCAGATTTTTTTTTTGTTTTTGTATTTTAGGGAAGGGTCTACAGGGTATTCAGGGTCTTATTACTAGATCAGGCTCATAGTGATCTGCCTATTTACAGACTCCCAAGAGCTAGGATTATAGGCTCATGCCACCGTGCCCAGTCTCAATTGCCTTCCCAGTGCACCCCGGGGCCAGGGCTGACACAGCAGGCCTGGGAATAGAAACCTTGGGTCCTGCACCTGCTTGCTATTTGACCACTGAGCTGAGCTATTTGGCTGACCCTATGTCAGAAATTCTTGCTTTGCGTATGTCCCAAGTTTGTACTTTCTCTATTGATTAATAGTGGTGTGTACATTTCTACTTCACACTGTCCTCCATCCTTCAGTATAGGGCTTTGGTGAAGTTATTGCCCAAGTACTTTCCAATATTATTACTCAAGGCAGAACATTTGCTTAAGGCAGATACAGTATCCTAGTTAGCAATACTAGTAATAGCAAGTGAACTTTAGAAATGGACAAACTTTATTAACTAATGTTTTTGCATTTTAGATTATAGGAGTAAACACTATATCTATATAACAAATCTAATCCTAAATTGGCAAATTGTACGTATACTACTTCTCCTGAGCTCTGTTTGGGTACCTAACCTGCACATGCCTGGAGACTTCCAGGTAGACTAGTTCCCCTACGTTACCTCCTGCCACCTCTGTGCCACGTGAATCCTCCCACTAGGTGTGGGTCTCAGTCTGTAACCTGCTGGGCACAGTAGAATGCTTCAGATCATTGTTTCCAGTCACAGCCTCACTGCTTCCTCCTGGGTCCACATAGATGAATTCAGCCCACTGGTCATGACTGCCTTTACTGCTGTGCACTGCTGTGCTCTGCCCTTAGGTCTGGCTGGCTGCCACCACTGCTCCACGCCTCCACATTTGGCCAATCACTGTTTGCCTTTTTTATTTACTTTTAATTATTTCTTCCCAGCTTGCTCTTGCTAAAATGTCAAGTACTGGGCCAAATGAGATTTCAATTTTATTTATGTATTTTTTGAGAAAACTACATACTAATTTCTATACTGGTTATGTTCCCACCAAATAAGACACACAAGCTTAAGTATTATGTGGTTTCTGTAACATGGGAAACCCAAAATATAAAGAACAATGTAAAATATAGCAGGAATTAGGGAGATCTTTCTCAAATGAAGAGGAAGGTCTTTTTTTTTTACTCAACTGGAAAATAAGAATTGAAAATGAAAAAAAAAGGAAATATAAGTTTTGCAAATTGGAGGGATTAAGGAGGGGATCGCAGAGTTAGGAGACAAAGAAATGAATTAAGCTGTGTATGTACACTTGCCACCTTTCCATGATAAATGTAATCATTATGAACTGCAAACATATTATACTAAATAAAACTAAATGATTAAGTTATGAGTACTATATTGAGCATGATTCATAATAGTCACCTTCCTTGTCTTGTTTCCAATTCCAATTTTTCTCCATATACTATGATGCGAACAGTAGGTTTACCATAGGTGCCTATCATCAGACTGAGATAAGATATTGCTATACCTGTTTATTCATAGTTTTTTTTTAAATGAAGAGTGGATATTGGATTTTACCAAAGGCTTCTCTTTACATCTATTGAGATGGTCATGAGATCTTTGTCTTTTATTCTACTTCCGTATCATAGAATGTGTACTGACCAGGGTGGTGTGCCCATGGAATGGTTATGGCTCAGCTCGATCAAGGTGCATTGTCATCTTACTGTGCTGCTTGAATTCAACTTGCAAGCATTTGGGGGAAATTTTTGTAAAGAAATTGTCTTGTCTAGTGCCCAGAAATACAGTGGTTTCTTTAAAGACTTTCTCTAGAAAGTCCAATGTTTCATCTTTCTTTAGGACAATTTCTGTTGACTCTTTTTTTAACCCCTTTATGTGGACTGTGAATACCCATTTCTCTACATGTCATGAAATTTTAAGGGAAAAAAAATCTCCTATTTTAATACAATAATATATAGCTATTATGAAAATAGGAGTTTGCCCTTCCTAGAATATGTTGTTGATTTTTTTCTTGTCTCTGTTTAATGAATTTTCTTCATGAATTCTGTAAGGTTAGTATTCCTTGCCCTGGGTAGCCAGTGAAGCCTTTGCTTTGTCAGCTTGCTGTGAATGAATTGACCGGGACTTTTTATTTATATGCCTGAAAATTGATAAAGACTTTATGCAATTTGAGGAAAAGCTTTAATCCTGTGATAGTTTATAATTCTATCTGCACTGTGTCAAGGTCATATAGAGGTCAGATATTAGGCCATCTAAGCTTTTTTTTGTGGGCATATGCACAACCCAACATATGTGCATAGGCTTCAAGGACTCTAGGAGTATATTGGATTTTTTCAAAATGCCCTATGGACATCTTTCTTTCATTTTGATTTTAAGTTATTTCAATAGCCTTTCTCTACACCAACTGTTACTGCTGACTGAGACAGCTGGGATGCGAAATTTTTTTCCCACGTGTTTTCAATAAGTACCTTTGGGTAGGTCTTTACCTGTCTGGCAAGGTCTGAAACAGGTTAAATAAAGACAAATACTGCAATGGGTAGATTCCAAGGAGTTTTCCAAATAGTGAAGATAGTGACAGCTCCAGGAAATGAGGCCTTTTGGAGGCTAGCCCTCATTCTTTCCCTGTGGTTTCTAGGATGCTGATTTTTAGCATCTGTGATTATGAGGCTACATGCTTTCAAGTTACTGCAAATCTCAAGAGAGGCGCAGGGGATATTAATCAAAAGTGCACAAACTTTGGTGTTCTTATCAAGATTTAATTATTTTAGTGAGTGGATATTTATTATATTGTTCCAAACCTTTAGTTAAATTTCAGAATTATGAAAACTCTTTAAAAATTTTTCCTCATAGTTTAGTAATTTCATGGATTTCATTTTCAGACTTCCTTACTCTTTTCCAGAAATGCTTATCCATATGCATTATTTTTATAGTGCAAGATAGTTAATTAATATTATTTCCTAGGAACAACTTAAATTTTCAAAAATTGTTTTAAATTAAATGATATACCATTCAAAATTGCCACATGTGTGTGGATAGTGTTCCTGTGTAATATGTTAAATAATAATAGAACTAAATCAAATTATATCTAGATAACTGATATATAAACATATCCCAAAGTATTAATATTGGTTCTTTGGCAAAGGAAGGAATTATTATTATTATTATTATTGTTATTATTATTATTACTATTATTGTCATTTAGACAAGATCTCACTGTGTACAGGTTGGTTTTGAAGATGCTGTGTAGCTCTGGCTAGACTCATATTTGTAGTAATCTTCTTGCTTCAGTCTCCAGAGTTCTGGGATTATAGGCATGCACCACCACATTCAGCAGTGATGCTTTATTTTATAAAATGTTTTTAGTTTTGTGTTTTTAATGTGTGCTTGTATACTTTTTAAGTATTTTGCAGTATATATGTTTGCAATGAAAATGTTATTTTATGTAAGATGAAACTTACTCCTAGCTAAAAGAATACACTGTTTATACCTTATTTTTTAAAAAATAAATGTGATATAAACTTATGAGGTTTTGGAGTTCATAAATGCACACAGACTACAGCTTGACTGGCATGGCAGATGGTACCACGGTTTACCATGGTTCCTGCACTTGCCTAAGCAGGTACTTAGTCCTCTGAGTTACCTTGCTGGTCCTCTGAAAGGAAGTTTTCTACCTGTGTATTTATTTTGAACACCTAGGTCAGAGTGAGCAAAATACAAAGAGGTGGTGTCTCCTGGCTGTTGAGGAAGGCACATCACTTTCTCATTCAGAGGGATTCCAGAGACACTAATACTATTTCCAGAGCTACTTTTGCTTTTAGAATCTTATAGATCTCTGAGAATGTTTGATTTTTCCCATTGCTTAGCAAACATTCCATTATTTTCAGAAACTTGTTAAATGAGTGAATGAATTTTGATGACAAGACAGCTTTTTTCATGCCATGCTCTGGGCCACAATGTAGTAACAAGAGTAAAATGAACTATTTCAAAGATCATGTCCCCACTCACTTCATTCTTTGACCAAAGGAAAGTCCTCTGAGTAGCTGGTTTAGAAAAGAAACTTTAGATGAAAATACATTTTAAAAGTTAGTGGAAAAAGTATATTGATTCTGCAATAATTATGTTGTATACACATACATTCTTACTTTCTTTTTATCAGTTGTCTGATGACCTTCCATGAGTGAAATACTAGCAGAAGTGTTCTGTGGATATGAGACTTTGATGATTTCGGAGCCCTACAATGTCTCTGATTTCTGTTGCACTCACGCATGTCACAGTACAGACTACACTGCAAGTGACTAAGGAATGATCACTGATGAATTTCCCAACTTAAGCTTAAATTTTGTTAGGGGAAGAATGCAGAATGGAATTATAAAACCTACAGAAACAATTCTTTTCATGGACCAATGTGGAATGTTAACGTATTTTGAAACACAATAATTATAAACACTTATGATTTAATATATAAATATTTTGAATTAAACTTTCAGAGAACTCACGGGAAAATATTAGAGTATATCAGATTTTCTCTCAGGTCTATGTCTTCATAAGATCCTATGTCTTCATAAGCATGCCTTAAAAAACACACACAAACATAGCCACACATTGAATGACTCTGACAATAGATACAAAATATCTAAAGTGTACTGAACTATAGGATTATGTCATCTAAACCCATAGAATTTAATAACAGAATCCTGCATATATATATATTTGCAGGATTCTCCTCTCCTACTTAGTGCTTTCCAACTCATTTTTCTACTTTCATTGCCAAAATCTTTAAGCTGGTATTGCAACAAAGCTTGTGTTTTATAGGTAAAACTTATGCTATAAAAATCTAAGTGAGACAGATATATGGAAAGTAAAATTTCCCATATGTGAAATTTCTTGTGTATAGTCCTACATTTTGGTACTTATGAGAATAACAAAAATAAACTTCAATTAGGTGATGCACTTCAGTCCAGCAGTGGAAGTCTGTGGTGTGTGTCTGCCTGTGTCACCACATGGGCAGTGAGCTAAGAGAAGGACGGTGGAGAGAGAGATGTGCTTCTCCTCCGGTCTTCAGGAATGTCACAGGCTGTGAGAAGATATAGAGCATAATGAGTGGGTTTTAAAGTGTGTGATAAGGTAAAATTTTGAATACTGAGAACACATGTAACATATGTACATCACTAAAACAGCCTATTTGTGGATGTTTCAGGAGGACAGTGAAATTTTGGGTGGGCCTTTAAAAGTGAAAAAAAAATTTACAGAGGTAAAGACAAGGAGAAAAATATTCAGAGATTAATTTCAACTTGCACACTCCATTTGCCTAAAGAGGATTGCCTTGTGGGATTAAACTAAGACAAGCCACTAAACCGTGTCTTCTTGATTAAACAAGACAACAAAAGAACTGACTGCCTAGAGATACTATATTAAATCAAACACTATGTGGAATACAGCTGGGAAAGCAGTCAGTCAGTATGTCACTGTTGTCTATACTTCTATTACACAAGATGAAGTACATAATGCTACGTAAAACTGTGTAAGCGTTTCATTTGTTTCTGTCCCCACCAAGGAAAACAGTGGGATCATGTTCTGTGTGATCAGCCATTCCTCTCAGAAACAGACACTTCTCAGGAGATGGTGTTTCCCACCCAGTCTGTGAGGAAACATTGTTATATTGCATTTTCAGCCCATTGGGAATTACAATGTAATTGTAAATTACAATAAAACTAAATACTATGACAATGCTATAGAACAGAGATACACATGATGAACTTCATTTAAAAATTATTAGATTCAATAGACTTAAAATTTGTCTGCCATTTTCTGTGAAGGTATCTGAGTTCCCATTTCTAGTTCTAACTATCTTGTTCCACCTTTTAATAATCAGTCATAGATCACTCGTGGAGTAGCACCATTTCAAGGTCCTAGGCCTCCATCTCCAACAACTGCCACCACTGGATGCTGGGCATGTTCACCATAGCAATCATAAATGAATACTCTCTTTTCCTCCTTCCCTCTCCACTGACACTTTTTTGGCCTTTTTTCTCCTGATTCATCCCAGAGCATGTGAATAGAGAGGAACATGAAGAAAGTGCAGGTTAAGATAGCCACCCACATCAGGAAACATGAGACAAGGCTTATTATTACTTCTGCACTTGTACTTTTCTGCATTAAACTTCAAACTGAAATCCTTAATAAGTCCTGACCTCTCTTGGCTTAAAAAGCCATTATTTTTCAAAATTTAGAGATACCCAAGTAAATATCTAAACCTGATATCCTGTCTCAAAACCTGCTGGAGCTATGCTCTCACCCACTACCCATTCTGCTTACCTGCCTTACCTACCTTTGATGTGTACTTGCTGAGGCTGGATCAAGTCCCTCTCTATCCCAGGTCTGGTCTCTCTCTCTCTCTCTCTCTCTCTCTATATATATATATATA